>VXBP01010303.1:0-49665 GCA_013400115.1 Rhinopomastus cyanomelas
AGCTTTCAACTTGTTCTGTCCCTTGCCTTGGGCAGTTTGTTCAGTTCTTTGCAAGGTGATAAAGAAACACTCAGATAAATGTGGTTTTGTTAGAACAGAATAAGAAAAAAAATTAGTGGAAAAGGTACTCAGGAGAAACTCGCTACAGAAATATCTCTGACAACCTTTTTTTGGTGTCTCTTACAGCCTCGCTGTAAAGGGTTACAGTGAGCTGGGTCACTGGAATGGATTGCCCCGGGCAGTGGAGGAGTCCCCATCCCTTAGTGCCACAGTCTGGTCCATGTGGTGATGTTAAGTCATGGGCTGGGCTGGATGAGCTGAGAGGTCTTTTCCAGCCTCAGCAATTCTGTGATTCTGTCAAAATGGTCTCAACACTGAAGCCTGGTTTCAGTTTACTGTCTTTACCTTAGTGGATTACCTTCATTTTTTAATTATGACCAAGTCATTAAGTGTATTTAGAGCTTAGGCTGGAACTACCCAGACTTTCAGAAGTTAAGTTAGAAGTGTGTAAGACAGTTAGATAGCAAAGTTATCATTGAAACAGTGACTCCTGAACCTTAGGAGAGTAGTGTCATCCTAGGTACTTAGAGATTATGCTGAAAGGAATGCTTAGACCTGATTGCAATATGTAAATGAGTAGCAGTCTGCTTGCTTTTTCTGTTTTTAAGCAATTCAATGTCTTTGCTTTAACTCCAGCACTGCAAATGAAATGCGTGGAGTTTCTTGGGGCATAAATAGCACTTGTAACGTATTTTTATTAATTGCAAGTATTGTTGGGGTTGTCTCTTCCCAATTAAGCTTGAAAGTATGCTGCACTTAAGTCTAGGTCAGCCCGATCAGAAGCACTGTGGTGTTACAGAACATAGGGCTGTGCTTTATGAAGTGCAGACATTACGGGATTGTGGGGCTTTGACTAACAGCTGAGGAGGCTTTGACTAACAGCCACACGTGTACAAGCTGTAAGCCAGATTGTCTGTTGTGATGCCAGCCCCTTTGAGCCATCTGACAGTGTAATGGAGCTGAAAAGTGGCTCTGTAATATATCCCCATCTTCTGTTCCTCAATAATGGGCTCATTCCCAGCTGCCACGCTGTTGGCATACCCAGCTTGTTCATACGCAAGGCATAGATCCCAGAATAGAGACTCTGTCTGCACCCACTCTGGCAGTTGGCTAAGGAGGATGTGATTAGGTGAAGTACTCCAACCAGTACTGAGGCCAGTCTGGTTCAGGAAAGGGAGTCATGACTAATGTAATTACTAGTGGGAGAGAGAAGTCCATAACACCTATTCTTCAGCCAAAAATAAGTAAGATTTAACCAATGACTTCAAAAGTTCAGTGCTCCTATGAATGTCCTGCAAACTGCTCCCTGACTTAGACTTAACATTCCAACACCAGGCTTGACTTATCAGCCCTGAGCAGACAGTTTCTTCCACCTGGCACTGTGCAAGATGAAGTGTGGGATTTTTTCATGCTGACAGGCATCACAGTTTTGTTATCTCTGTATGGCAACTGTCATACCCCATTCATTATCTGTTGGGAGATTCCCCCTTTCACAGTGAAAGAGGAAAAACTAAATCAATGTGGAGCATTTCTGGTCTAAACAAACCAAGAACTTCCTATGAGAGACCACAGAGGTTGGTTAGGGCTTGCTTTCTTCTTTTTTTTTTTTAGTTCCCCTCCCCAATAGAAATCCAAACTGTTTTGCTAGTGAAATACCACAATAGTTCCACTAGTGTGTTTATTATGGGGTTTTTTCTTAATATGGGACATGTGGTCTCTGTTGCTGGCTCCTGGGAAAGCTCCTGCAGCCTCACAGAGGTGTGCGGCAGGATTCTTAATTCCTACTGGATTTGGTTCAACAGCCAGAAGTGAGTAAAAGGTGCAACACCGTTTTCCTGCTAGAGTCTGGTGTACTGTCGCTGTGAGATGTTGGTGTGCTCCCAAGGCACCTGCCTGGAGAATAAGCCTTCATTTTGCTATATTTTGTATTTTATTTGCAAATTTCTGATGAGGAATTCAAAGCTTAATGTGGTATGTGGTTCACGTGTTAGCAAGTGACCAAGGTACCAGAGTTTGGAGAATCATTCTTTTCAGGTAATGTTGTTTAGAGTGTTAATCTTTATTAATATTTAAATTTAGCAGAGTGGATGCTTCATGGCTGAACAGTGACCCAAAACTCAAAAAATTCCCCATTTTCTGAGCAAAATCACCCTGAATCTGGTTTTCTTCAGCACATTTCTGCAGGTGAATCTCCCTTGTGCACATGTTGAGGTTCAATGTCCCCCTGTCTTCCTTGTCCCTGTGTCTCTGACCTTCTGTATCTGGTATCAGGACTACTGCCACACTCTCTTCGCAGCCAAGGTCTGCTTCTGTTCCAGTCTCTCTCTCTCACAGTTGTCACAGACACTGTCCGTCACCCCTTTAATATTTGTGCCAAGACAGAGTGGTGTCATTTGACAGCCAGAAGCACCTGGACTGCTGTACAAAGCACTCCTTTATGTGTTGTTTCTACAGCAGCTCTGCCCAGAGCCAGTATGGATTTAAGTAGTGTTGTCCATTCTCTGTGCTAACCCTACTTAGCAAGTACTTGGTACAGTTAGAAGAAAGTACTGCCTTTAATCCAGTTTTGAGCTACTCAAAATGCATTGATCTTGTTTGCAGTGTAAGGACAGGTACCCTCTTATCTGAAGAGGGAGAAGTGTTTTATTCAGTGTCTTGGGTAGGCTTACATCTGGAGCTTACTGTGTCACCAGAAAAAAATACCATTGACTTGATTGTGCATGGAGAGATCATGGGAATATATTTAGGGCTCTAAATAGCATATCCTTACCACTTCTCATTAAACCTGTGTTTGCTTTGTTTTTGCTTATTGCAAAAGTGGAGGTTCAAACCTGTGGTTACTATACCCTGTATTGAATTGAGATTATGCCCTGTGGTTAAGGGAAATGTCTGGACAAATGAAGAAACACGTATGTATAGGTTAAATAGCTGTTACGAGTATTAATGCCTGGCCAGTGATGCAGAAATTTCCCCCAGATGCTTCTGGTTTTCTCCCACCTGATCCCCCTTTCTTTAAATTCTCTGTAATTTTTGGTGGTCTCTGCTGAATGAGTTAAATCTGTCAGGGAGCTTTTATGGTGAGGATACCAGATCTGGGCAGTTATCTGAAAATCCAAGGGCTGTCCGGTGAGTTATATGGGTGAAAGCAATTGGAAACAAGCTTACCAGAAAGTGTACAGTAGAGCTAATAAATAGCAGGGTGAGCCTGAGGCATTTCACGGGAGAAAAATAACAAGTAATTATCACTTGAAAGGTTTTACAGTCTCTTCATTATTTGAAAATAATTAACCGAGAAAGGGAAAGTACTGCAGCCTGATAAGGTGAAGCTTTGTCTGAAGAAAGGGTCTGTGCTCTCTGCACGGGAAAGCTCTTCAATTGAATTAAGGTTATATAAGTTAATGTATATAAATAGAATGAAAAGGGAAATACAAGGTCAAGTATAATTTTTGCTTATTCATACCTGCTTTTGCAGGGTTTGATTTCTAACTCAGCTGAGTGAATACAATATTGTTCTTGGCTTTACATTATGTATTACTGTGGTTAAATCCTTGTAATGGTTAAAAACAGCCACTGGTTATAGGAAAAACCTTCATATCTGCTTGCACCTACTTGGATATTTCTGTATTACTCAAAGCTGGAATTTCTCCGCAAGATTTCCAAGCGCCTGCGTTGAGGGCAAGTTTATTCCCAGCGAGCAGCTCTGCATGAAAGACCGGATGGGGAGCTGCCCATCTTTCGGACCTCGAGTGAGATGGCCGTGAGCTCTTTCTGCAGAAAGACCTCTTCGTGTTTGCTGGGAACTTGTGTGAATCCGCTGTCATCTGTCCCTAAATCTAACGACCGGATGGAAACTGCGTTTGCCTGCAAGTGAGACCCACGAATGCACCTGGTGCAGATTGAATCAGAGCATTTCACAGCTAACATCCCTTTAACCTAATCACCTTGAAGAAAAAGTAGATTCAATCGCGTCGCAACTGGTCATTTGACGGTATTGCCCTTCCTCATGCTCACCATTGTATTTGCCTTCCACCGTTAAGAGTTTATACGGCCGTGTACTGGTTGGAGCGGCCACCAGATTGGCTCCCTTGGCTGTTGTCCGAAAGCTCCGTGAAAACGTTAAAACAAAGGTGAGCCTAAGGAGGGCAGTGTTGCAGGATACTTCCTGGGCAGCTGTGGATGTGTTACGTGGGTGCTTGACACAAGTTGATTTCTAATTCTAGGTGAGGTCCCCGGGAAGAGACGTGACTTCAGACCGCGGCTCTTGCGGAGGCTGCAAAGGCTGAAGTCCTGGGAGAAAGCCGGGAGCGGTGTGGGGTGAGAGGGGGCAGTCATCTGCTGCGACGGCCTCCACCTGTTTTAGGCAAATTTTCCAGGCGAACCAGACAGGTTTAAGATCAAGATCCATGCTGTTTAACCTGGTCATCAAGTAGCCAGGACGGGTGGTTTCAGCGCAGGATGGGACCAGCGTGGGTGCAGGCGGGGCTGGGCTCTTTGTGGAGGAGTCATCCTTTACTCATACCGTAATGGGTTGGTTTTTTCCCCCTGAGCTGCATGAAGGCGGCATAAAGGCAGGAGAAGTGCATGCTAGGAGGGAAGGGAGTACGTGGGGGTACCTCTGAGGCACAGCCCGAACTCCTTTCCCGGCGGTGCGAGCTCCCCCGCCTTCGTTTGCGCATTTGCTTATCTGCAGAGAAAGGGACAGGCGAAGACTGAGAATGGAGGGCAATGGACGAAAACGAAATCAGTTGCTATTTTTCATCTTTGACAAAGTAATTAAGACGGAAGCATGTGCTCGCCCGTTCTGCTAGCCGCGGAGGGTGTGAGTTTGTGGGCAGCCCTGCAAGCAGAAGGACCCCGAGAAGGCTGGTTCGGGGAACGGGTAGGGAGGGTGTCTTCCTTGCTTTTGGGAAGACCACGAACACCTCCGCCCCCGGAGCTGCCACGAGGAGAGGTGGGGACGGCCCCACAGGGTCTCTGCCGGTGACAATGACCTTGGGAAGGGAGCCGGGATCCCCCCAGGAAAGACAGCTTCTGTCGAGGTGGGTGACCCCCACCAAGAGAGGGAGACGGAGACGTGCTGTGTATTTGCTGCGATTTGCAGCCAGTGCTTGCCCTTAATCCCTTAGGGACGTGCCCGGGGCTGTGAAGTGGCAATTCAGGAAAGGCGTTTGGATGGGATGACAAACCAAGAAAGAGTTGAGAATAATAGTTGTAATAAACTTACTCGTAGTTATTTGGGGCATTAAAACAGGTTTTGTTTTTTAAGAGAACCATAACGCTGAACTGTGAGTTTCCACTTACGGTGTCTCCATCTGAAGCCTGGATGGGAGGACCAGCATTGATCTACGAAGTTCGGCTTTGCAGTCGCCGGCCACGAGGGTATTCGAAAAAAAGAAAGATGCCTGAATTCCAGGCTGTACTCCTATGAGGAGTTCCCTCTTGTCCAAGCCCGGGACCTCAGCGAGAGCCTCCCACCCTGTGCCACCGAGAGCGCCCATGACCGGCATGCAGGGCAAAGGAGGGGGTGCTTTGGCTTTTCCCGAAACTAAAGGAGATCGATTCCTCTCTTCCAGGGGTGAAATTTCGATTTCACGTTTCAGTGGTGATGATGAAAGCAAAAATATCGCTTAGGGGAAAAAAAAATAAATGAAAGAGGTGTGTATGTGCTTTGTCGGTTTTCTAAAAATAAAACCAAAAGGAAACCCAAACAAAATCAAGTTAAGTCAACCCTGTGAATCTAGAAGATGCTTAGGGGTCTTCACGACCAAAATACTTACCGGACTGCTGCCTTGTCGCTTTTAATTTGGCCCACGTCTTTGGAAATGTTAATATAGCCTGAAGGGCAGCAAACTGAGCTAATGAACCTGCTCCCTTCCCCGCTCTGAACCGACTGCTCTGCGGCCAGAGAGTGCTTTGAGAGGGGAAAAACTGCAAAATACCACTGATTTCTGCCCCTCCCTACTAAAACTGGCTTCTGTGTGTTGCCCTCGATTTCCAAGAGCACACGATAGAAGGGTGTGTTTGAAGAGAGGAGCATATCTCAATTCACACTCTCGGCCGTGTGTGGAAGGATACCTGTGGGTGTTATAATGGGATACCCGCAGGATAGGCAGCACTAGGGGCTTGAGTGAGTTCGAGGCCACAGCACGGCAGGTTAGCCGTAGCTGAGGAGTAAATGTTCTCTGAAGCTCTGCTCTAAGGTGAGAACATTTTTCCTGTGGGACCCCGGGAGATCCTTTATGCGAAAACCGAGCTTCTGCTTTGAAAGCCCCGACCTCCTCGGCTTTCGTGGTGCTTTTAATAGTTCTTGCAGGTGAATTATGCCGCGATCTGTAACGGCCAGGTGTAAGGGAAAGGAATGGTCCTGAATTCTGACAGAGACGAGCAAGCTCCGCCCGCACACGGAGATGCAGCCTGCCGCTAAGGGCAGCCGCCTGCAGTGGAACAAACCTCTTCGGTGACGCGATATGCAGGGCACCGGGCAGCCAGAGGCTTTGCGGCATTGCTTGGGCTATTGTGACTTTTTTATTTACTCTGTCGGCTGAAACAAAGGGTTGTAAGTAACCCGTAACGTCAAGGACGTACGAGAAATGCATGTGGTGTGCTGGCGAGCTCCGCCTCTCCTGCGCTTTGCCGTGCACAGGCGCTCGCTCACACCGCTTACGCTAAAGTGTAAAACGTTCTGAGGAGGAGCTGACGCCTGCAGACTGTATGCGGAGAACAGCCGCTCTGACGCTGAAACAACTGGGAAGGTTGCTTAGGGAGCACCCCGCCTTGCAATGCGCTCGTTATTTTTGTCAGCGCGAACAAAGTTCCCTTGTGCGCAACGGCGCTGAGAGAAATAAAGAAAGAAACCCCTTAAACAGCAACCGGCGCTCAAGAGAGGTGATTGTGGGTGAATGGTTTCGTTGTAAAAACGATTCTGGGTTAACATCTGACTGTTAATGATGAGTAGTGTGTCTCCCCAATTCTCAAACACAAGTACTTTGACTGGTGGGGAAGAACACCAACAACTTAACTGCGGTTGCCGTAATTTTCGCTCCTTCTTAACAGTTCTTAAGATGTTCCGGTGAAGGAGAAGGTTGCTTTATCGTGTGTACCGTTTTAATTAATTAGGGGCGAGGGTTTCCCCCACTAGGCACAGTAAAAATGAACAATATAGTGCAATGAGAACAAGGAAGACGCCATTAAAATGTGTTTGTGTACTTCACACGCAATGAAGCTGTCTCTCTGTGTATAAGTATGCATATTTAAAAATGTAGTTTATATATATAAGATATTGCAGCGTCCGATCCAACTGTGAAATGCAGAAATGCAGTAAAAAAAGGGGGGTGTGTGAATCACACACTATCATAACAGGGAGTGAGTTAAAAATTGAAGGTTTGTCCCATTTATCTCCTGCTTTGGGTGCAGTAGTACGTATTTCTCACATGTTCCCTCTAATTACCAGAAAGAAAGTTCTTCCACGGTCTCGCTGGTTTTGGTTTAGTAATCGGCCCCCATATGAGTCACAGGGACACGCAATCTCACTGCCGCCTGAGTGACAGCTAGACGACGCTCCAGCTTCTGGGTGTCCCTTTAAAATCTGAAACCAAGGGTAATGATTTATCAAGCTCTTCTTATCAACAAAATGTCAAACGAAGGGCACCTTGCTATGCACTGACGCAAAGCCAGTCTTTCCCAAGGAAGTATAGAAAGCTTTGCTCTCGACTGGGCAAAATCCAGTCTGACTGCTGTTTTTACTTCTCCTTAGTCAATCCGTGGCTATTTAAGACATGGTAAGTGCCTAATTTCTTTGATATTGAAAATTAATGGGCGTTGGGGAGTGGGTTGGTCGTTAAATTTGGTGTCGGTGCAGACAGTGTCTTCCCCGTAGCGAGGGCAGCGGTGCCAGAGCCTGGGGAGCCGCTGGCGCTGTCCGCGGTGCTGCCCGCGGACTGGCGTAGGGGTCTTGTGGCGAGACGGTGGGATCCCGAAGAGCAGTCAGATAGTGGCCGACTGCCTGCAGATCTTATCGCTGGGAAATGATATTAAAACGAACAGAAATCTTGCAACGGAGATAGCGACGGGCTATTTTGTAAACCCTTCTTCTAGAAAGACTCTGCGTTTTTAAAGTCAGTAATAGACTGACTTTAGTCAGTAGGTAGGTAAAGAGCTGAAAACGGAGGGGGTTGTGCGGTTTGTTTAAGGTCTAAAAATATTAATATGTATTATTATTAATGGTACTTTTAAACTGGAAGAACATGTGGGGGGTGGGAATGTCCTCAGTAATCTGTTTAATGAACAGGGACTGCTTAAAGCAAACCTTTAGAAGAGCGCGAGTCGAAAACATACGAGAAAGAAAGAGGAAGGCTGGCAGTTACTTTCTGCATTTTATCGTCTTGCTATCGGGTTTGAAGGGTGGCATCTAGCTCAAAAATGCTCACCAGCACTATTTCGCTTTCTTTTAACATCTCTGGCTGCCGACAGGGCAGCTCGTCTATTGCCTATATGTATAAAAAAAAAGCTGATGTGCATTGTTGAATGACAGAAAGGAAATGGGGCGTAAAATTAAAGATTCTTTCTACACTGGTGATAGAGAAAAGAGCGTTCAACAGTCGTGATGTGAAATCTAACGAGCTCTGGTGGTGCAGTGCTGTAGAAACACTTAAACTGGAATTATGGTTTTGCGGATGCTGGTGTGGTTTTTTTGTTTGGTCGATTTGAGGTTTTTTTGTGTACATTACTGTTCTCTCCCCGACAATATCAACTCTGAGAGAGAGGACAAGCAGGAGAGCCAGGACATCTCGAAATTGTGCAACACTTGTGTCCAGGTTTTGTAGTCTGAGTGTTTTGTGCAAAGGGGAGAGAAATTTCTAAAATTCAGAGTCCTGACCTCTTTTTTTTTCCTTTGGTAAAATATGTGACGTTGTCATTTTAGGATTACACCAGTCAAAGGGATATGAGCAAGCAGGTTGTGAATAGTCCTGAAACCATTGCTCTGGGATCCAATGAAGGTACGAGAGTTGTAGGAACCAGTCCCGAAAATGAGCTGCAGAATGCCCCATCGCAAGCCCCTGCCGCCATGACCAGGCTTCCCCGATCACTCTCTAACGATCACAAAACACTTATTTGCGAAGAAGCTAAACCAAATGATTTTGAGAGGACCAAAGTCGGGATCTGCAAGCTCAGCAGCACCCCGGTGCAAGCCAACTCCACCCTCCGGAGGGAATCTGTGGAAACCTTTCCGTACAAGAACACCCCTGGGGCAGGGGCCTCCGGGCAACCTGCTATCCCTCACTGCAAAATTCCCGCTTTGCAAAGCACAGACGGGGAAGCTAATGTAAACCTTGGTAAGAACACGCTGGAGCAAAACAGCGCCAAAAGCACCTGGGTGACCTTGAGCCAGAGCACCGTGGTCCTCGGCACAGATGGCAACACTTCCGTTCTTCCTGGCAGAGTGGAGGGGGTAAGCTGGCTCCTTACAAGGTTTCCTCTCTTCGTGGGAATGAGGGTTCTTTGCCACTCGGCACCGATTTAGGGCTGAAGCTCTAAAGTTTAAATCAATCAGGGACGGGGCTGTGCCGCGGGGGAGGGGGGCGGAGGGGTGTCTCAGATAAGACTCTGTACTGCAGGCGGATGCTAATCGGATGATTTGGGTATAAGCGGCGGTCAACAGCTCCTGGCTAATTCCCGCGCAGTCACCGAGCCCAACCTGGCAGCGTGACTCGGTCCCGGCCCGCGGGTATCACACGGGGTGACATCTCCCAGTCTCCAAGGCCAAGTGTCTTCAGATGAGAAATGGAGCCCCTGCTCTTCCCCTGCTGGAGCTCATCCAGCTCCACCAGCCTCTGTCCTTGAGCGCCCGGGAGCCTTTAACCAAAAATAAAGCGAAATCAATGAAACCGATCCCATAAGACATCAAACTCTCACAGCCCCTGGCCCCGCAGGGGTTCTCTCTTGATCGGGTGCGAGGCCGGGAAGGCGTCGGTGTCGTCACCCCCTCGTCTCTTCTTTCCCCTGCGCGTCTGGGTTTACCCTGAACGGAGAGGGGTGAGGGGCGGGTTCATGTTGTACAAGCAGCTGGTTTTACTTCGCTTGTGTGTGTCGGGGTAAACAGCTGAGCCCCTGCGGGCGTTGCGACGGCCACCGGTTTGCCTCCTGTCCGCAGGGTTTCGTGTGCACCAGGGAATTAGTAGCGAGGAGACCCTCCTCCGCTCTCGGCCCTGCCCCGAGACCCGGTGGAGATGCCAGCATGGGTGGGAAGTGCGCATTGCAGTGGCCGGAGACTCCAGAAAGGCATTTAGCGCCCGAAGGAGCCAACGGGGGACGAGGGAGTGTCTAAGCAGCGGGGACTTACTCCTACCCCAGGCTGCATATGCTCTTTCCTTCCCATCGGGTGCAGCCCGAGAGAGCGCTAGAGTTTAGAAAAATCCCTCTCCTACTATTTTTTTCCTGGCAGAAGAGAACCTGGGCAGCGGCTGCACAGGAGTCGCCGCCTCAGTGTCCCGCCCTGGCCCAGCCTCTGGCTCCACGGCGAACCCGGCACCGCAGCCCCGTAATGCCTGTTTGCAAAAGTGGCTGGTTCCGAGCTCTTTCGTTTTTTCTCCCTCTTTCCCCTCTTATAGGAAGACGATGCAGGGGATGAAAACAAAGCCCGGGGGAACTGGTCTAGCAAACTGGATTTCATCCTCTCCATGGTGGGTTATGCAGTGGGTCTGGGCAATGTCTGGAGGTTCCCGTACCTGGCCTTTAAGAATGGGGGAGGTATGATGGCTTTTACCTGTCTCTCTACCTGCAGTACCGTACCGGGCTGGGCCGGTCCCTGCCCTTTGGGCTGGGACAAGCACGAGGGAAAGAAGCGGGTGGCCTGGCAAAGCCGGGCAGCAAGTCCCGGGCTGAGCTGAGGACACCTGCAGCCCCCGAACCACTTGGTGAGGAGACTGCCTGTATTTTCCTAGGGTCAGCTCTGAAAGCGGGAAAGCTGCAGCAAGGTTTCGTTAGGGAGTGGTGCTTTCCTTAAACGATCTGAAATTAATCGGTGCTGGCCGGAGCGGAGGAAAATAGAGAGCCAGGCTGAGCACACCCGGGCACAAAGTGACAGCTCCGGACCCTCTTCGCCTGATCTAATCGAGTGTCCATCTGCAAAGGAGAGGAGAGAGGGGAGAGGGGGAGCAGCGGGAGGAAAAGGGTGATACAAAGGATCTGGAAGTGGCGAAAGTCACAGGAGGACGTCTTAACCCCACTCAAGCCGTTATGTTATTTCGTAAAGTTCGGGGATTCTATTTTAAACTGTTCAACGACACGACTGAAAAAAAGAATCGCTAGACGTAGAGCAAATGGTGCTGGGCAGAATAGAGAGATCACCTGGAAGAGAGTTGTGCGGTTCAGTTTACAAGGGGAATAAAAAGTTTATTTGCAGAGGTTGTCCCAATAGAGGCTTCTCCTTCAACCTGCTGAAGACGTAAGACTCACCTCCTGCTCTCAACAGGGCGTGTTTGTGCTCCGAGCAGTGAAATCAGACGGTAGAGGCTGTAAGAGCTGCTTTGTGTGAAAGACGAGTGATTTTGGACAGAAATCAATCTTAAAAAAAACAAACCAAACAAACCCAAACCAAAAACCCCAACAACCAAAACTGTGAGATTTTTTTTCTTCTACGCGTCAGAACTTTTAAGTAGGAGGTGTTAAGTACTCATGCAACGACAATAGTGCCTTGAGCGAGTGCTGCCGATGCGGAAATCTGCTCCTCGTCGGGGCTGGGGCACCGGGAATCGATAACAAATGGAAAGTTTTAAATGGCTGCAGGTCTTGACCAAGTTGTACCCCCCGTACCCCGGGCAGAAGAGGTCGCTTTTCAGCCAGGCCAGAGACGCCAGCAGGGAGGGAGGGCTGCCTCGCGGAATCTGCGCGGGACCCTCCGCGCGGGGCCGCGGCGGGAGGCGAGTGCATCCTGGCGCGTTGAATGAGGAGGCGCTGTCCGCCCCGCAGGCCTGTGCGCGATGATTGAGGTTCTCTCTTTTCTCCCCCTTCCCACCCCCGAAGGTGCGTTTCTCATCCCCTATTTGATGATGTTGGCTCTAGCTGGGATCCCCATTTTCTTCCTGGAAGTCTCCCTGGGGCAGTTTGCTAGTCAGGGCCCCGTGTCGGTGTGGAAAGCCATCCCCGCCTTGCAAGGTGAGCGGAGCAGGAGCCGGCTCGGCTTTTTGGGGAGCATGACCTGCACCCCCTCCTCGCATGGCTTAAGCACCGCCGCCTCCCTGCGTGCCCCCCGCTCCGCATGCTGTGGGCTCGCCCGCCCGCGTCTCGGCAGCTCCCGACTGGTGCGGGAAAAGCCTTTGGTGGGACCTGCTGCCCTTCCGCTCCCCGGGCTAGGATTAACGCCGTTTCCCTTCTGTCTTTCTCTCCCTCTTTTTCCCTCAGGCTGCGGCATCGCGATGCTGATCATCTCAGTCCTGATAGCCATCTACTACAACATCATTCTGTGCTATACGCTCTTCTACCTTTTTGCCTCCTTTGTTCCTGTGCTCCCTTGGGCCTCCTGTAACAACCCGTGGAACACGCCGGACTGCAAAGATAAAAACAAACTTTTGTTAGGTAAGCTGGGACAAGCTCGAATTGTTTTGTTCTCACTCTGCTGTCTCCAGAGCTTTCTCCAGCTCAGCTGCGCCCCTGAGAGATGCCAGCGCAAACTGCGACTGCCTGTGGCCCGGCGAGGTTCCCAGCACAGAGGGATCTGCATCTTAAAAGCTCTTCCCTGCCCCTGCGTTTATTTTTTTCTTTTCCTCATAATCGAGAAGTGTGATTTTTTTTTTTTTTTCAGCTGTGATGCTAAAACGCTCCAGTGTTTTATGCCGGGTGAAGTCTCTACGCAGTGGAGCCAACACGAAGCAAAGCGCTCCCACTTCTGGTTTCTACTACAATTTCTTGGGCTTTGGCGAGGCTTATTTTGAAAGAAAACTGTTTATTGTTTTGCAAAGCAGCTCAAAAAGTACACTGGGGTGGAAAGGGGGAACTAAATCCACTGAACACCCTTCTGGAAAAGCTGCCACCCCGCGATTAGATGTGACACCAAGGGGAGCCCTCAGCGTTCCCCAGTCCTGGCGTGGGGGGGCAAAGCCCAGCCCCTGCCCCTATTGGGGTGACCCCCGAAAGGGCAGTGAGAGCTTCCCGGGGATGAGCAAGGGTTCTTTCACTTCCTCAGGCTCTTTCTGTACCTTAGACAGTTGGGATACTCATGAGTTATTTTAAGACCCAGTTCCTTTTGACCCTTGCAGCTTCTGGAAGTGAGGTGTTCAGAAACCTGACACAAAACAAAAGTTCAAGAAATGTTGGCGTGATCCATGGCTTGTTGTTGTCCCTTTACAACCAACTTTAAAAAAAACCCTGAACTAGACAAATTATTTTTCTGTTTTTTCCCCCTTTTCTTCCTAGATTCCTGCATTGTTGGTGACCACCCAAAAATACAGATAAAGAACTCTACTTTCTGTACGAGTGCCTATCCCAACCTGACTATGGTTAACTTCACCAGTCAAGGGAATAAAACATTCGTCAGTGGAAGCGAAGAATATTTCAAGTAAGATCTTTGTTCAGAGATGCTGTGCTAATCTTTCTCTGAAATCCACTGTAACAGACAACAAATCACAGACTGGAAGACTAGAAATGCAGTGCTTAAGGACGTCAAATGATGCCGATCGGCTGTGCATAGGAATGGTGGAAGCTCAACCTCAAATAGCAGAGCATTTCTGTTCTGTTCCTGTGGTGCTGAGCACAGCTGGGGTGTGGCCTGTGCCTGGCGTTTTTATCTACTACTGCAATGCAGATAAATAAAATAATACGTGGTAAGAGTCACTGGAACCTTCTAGAGAAAACACAGAGAATGCTGAAGCAAAACAAATTATTGAGGGAAATGACACTCTATTACTGTCTGCATTCATCCTCATTATTTTTTTTTCATTAAAAAATTATAACTCGATGTCTTTTTTTTTATTCTTAGGTACTTTGTATTGAAGATTTCGGCAGGGATTGAATATCCTGGTGAGATTAGATGGCCCTTGGCACTATCTCTTTTCCTAGCTTGGGTGATTGTGTATGCTTCCCTTGCTAAAGGCATCAAGTCATCAGGAAAAGTAAGAAAGATGTTTTTCATGGTACTCTTGAGGGAAAGCAGCATGCTGCCTTATGGGAATGGTGCTTTAAGGCAGCAAATTGCTGAGAATTATTTTCAGTAAATGGCTAAGTATTAATGAAATGCAATTTTCTGTGCGTGCCTTCTTGTTTAACCAAAACATTAACAAATATTTTGGTTCAGCAGTTGTCCCCTAATCTTCTGTGAATTTGAAATGAGCTGCACTCAGCAGCTGGATGGCAGGAAAAGTGCCTTCGACAACCTTCCCTGTTCTGTGTGGTGTTGGCTAAAACGTTCCAATCATTTCACATTTCACTGAAACCGTGGAAATGGTGATGTAAATGAAGATGTAAAGTAACATATTTAAAATTCAGAATGGGACTTAAACTGGTCTGGGATGGGTGTGAGCAGTGACAGTGTTATCTTCTTTTACCAAATATGTGTGTGCCACCTTGCAAAAACTTCTCCTGACCATAACCCAGCTCTTTGCTCTGTTTCTCCGATATGTCACATGTTGTCTTTCATGCCCTTCACATCTGTAGCTTTCTGTCACCCTTTATATCTAACAACCAAGTAGGGGGAGCAAGTCTTCCCATTGGTGTGGAGGTACAGGCATAGGAGTCGTCCAGGTAGAGATCTGAGCAGAGAAATGATGGTTTTGGTGAGGCTGCTTGTTGTGAAATCTGCAGGTCTGCAGTATCTGAAACTTCTTCATCAATGCCTCTGCAATTGGCATGCAGGTTAAAATATCAGTTGATGATACAGTATAAATCTATCTGGAAATTATATACATTTCTCATTTACAAAGAGCAGGCTGTGAAAATAAAGCTGGAGCAAAAAAAATGGGTATTTCCTGAGATAAAGGCAGTGGCTATGCAGAGAGAGCTATGAATTTCCTGGAGTTAGGCACAGAGTTTCTGATTCCCCGTCACGGCTTTGCATTGTGGAACTGACAATATTTGTTGGGGACTAGCAGAAAATTGAGACTCGGAGTGCCAAGGGAAAGTTGAGATATTTCCACCTCACACTCCTGTGCTTATTGTGATAGGAGAAACAGATTTCTGAAAGACCTGAGCTGAAAAAGAGGTTATATGCCAAAGAATAATTTGCCATGGGGTGTGGCAGTAGATGTGAGTCTTTGTGAACGTGAAAATGGCTGATTCTTTGGTTTGAAGGATAAAAATCCTTTACTTAGGCATAAATGAATTCATTGTACTTGCTGTACAAAAATTCATCCGGGTAACCTCTTGAAAGACCTCTTGGAAAAGGAAAGAGAAAGCCGGGAAAGCAGTTTTAAAAGTCACTTTAGTTCAGAGGGTTCTGGTCCCCACAAGATTCAGAGGTTAATGTGAAGAGAATTTTGAGCACTTTTGGCTGGAGTGTACAGCTTAACTGGCCATGGTCTAGCCATTTTATTTGACCACAGAGAGAGCTCTGTTCTGCACTGGGTAGTTACCAAGACATTAAACACAAAACCTCTGTTGAGTATTTAGACATCATGATGATTAGGTCTGTCTGGAACATTCTACTGTCTTTTTTTGCATTGGGGCCGTAAATATTGTCATGCTGTTATGCAGCTGTTGAGAGGGACAAACAATAATAAAAATTCCTTATCCTTAAATACAGAGCAATCCATAGAAAATAATCAGCAATGTAGGGGTTGCTGAATGGTACCACGCATTCCCACAGATCTGTGTTAGCTCCCTCTGCACAAGGGCCAAAAGCTGTGTTCACTTAGCTGTAAATCCCCATTGTTTGTCTTTTGACTTTCTTTCCTGCTGTTTCTTTCTCTGCCTAGAATCTCAACTCTTACCTTTAATGCTATTGCTATTCCTCTTTCCAGAGCTGTAAAATATGAGGTTTCTTAAGAAATAATCTTGTTGTCTTCCTAGTGGATCCCTGGCAGTTGTCTTTGAGCCTGAGCAATTGCTTTCTTCAGCGGATAGTGTTGTGCTTGTATTCACCGCACACCTCTCACTGATCCAAACAAGCCCCTTCAATAACCATTTTTGCTCTGTGCAGGTGGTGTACTTCACTGCTACCTTCCCCTACGTAGTTCTAATCATCCTTCTTGTAAGAGGAGTAACTCTACCTGGAGCAGGAGCTGGTATCTGGTACTTCATCACACCAAAGTGGGAGAAGCTAATTGATGCCATGGTGAGCTTATTATGGCAGTTCTAACTGCTAGGGCTGAAGGAGTCCTCCAGGTTGGTTAGGGTCTGCTGCAAGCATTTTCTGTGTGCAAAGCCAGTATTGTCAGCTGTGGAAACCTGTTCTTCCTCTTACACGGAGTGTTGATGCAATGAGTGTCTGTTATTTGTGTGCACATAACCTTTCTAATGTGTGTTAGTTTAGACGTATCATTTACTTCACATTTTTCACCTGTATTTCTGAGCAGGTGCCATTTGGAAAATTGGGAATTACGAAAGAGCCTTGATTTTCATATACTGGTGTCTGTTGGATGCTGCCTTGATTTGAACAAGAACGTAAAGTTTCCAATGCAACCTTCTTGATAAATGCTCTGAGTGGCTGTATTTTCCTCAGTGAGCAAAGAGTAATGCATCTGAGACATGAGATTAAAGAAAGTCAACCTTTACAGCCTAATCTATCTCCCCCAAGGCATGTGCACTGACACAGGAATGCTGTGACCACTGCCCTGCCTGTGCTGTAAGAAATAAGGCTGCTGGTTTTGTAGGAGAGGGCAGAACTGAGGCGCTTATGTCTGGCTTTGCTCTTAAAGCAGCAACAGTGTGAAGCAGAGCTTCAGCTCTACTGCCTCACTCATCGTTTCACTGAATCTCAAAGATGCTTTTTGCTGTCAACAAAACCAGTCAAATGTCTTCCAAAACGACACATAGATATGTGTCTGTGTAGGCCTAAATTCACCCGTGAGTGTTGTATTTGTCTGATGTCGCACGGAGTGTGTCCATCTCAAGTGTGTTGAGGAGCGAGTCTGGATGCTGAACTGGAACCTGAAAGTTACACATTTACTCCTCTGTCGGTAGTGGGTGACACCGCACCAACAGGTTGATAATTGGAGCTGAAGACACTTTCCTGAATGAACTGTGCAGATTTTAATTTCACTTATATGTCTGCAAATAACGGGCATCTTGATCCTTTGGTGGTGGAATATTAAATCTTTTCCAAACAATACTGAAATTACTTTTGCATTAAAGATGAGCATTTTTGGGTCCCATGTTGTATGATAAAGGAGGTGAAAACTGCAGCCTTTTGCAAAACAGGGCTGTATGAATATGCTAAGTATAGCCCTGTATAAGCGTTCAGGAATCAAATGAGCATCTGTTTTCAATTTTTTTTTGCAGTGTAACATGAATTAGTAATTGTATTTTACACTCAGTTAGATGAAGGACTGACTGCTTGCTGGCTGGTAACTTTTTAAATAGCGTTTAAGTATCTTCAAACTGGTTAATGTGTGCAGAGGTCCACTTCTGTACCTGTGTATTTTGGAGCTGTGGAGTTGGGTGGAAAACCAGTCTTGAAAACAGAAAGAGCAGTGCTTCAAACATTGATACGTGAGAACAATTCCTTCGAAATCCCAGTCTGTTCAGAAATGTATTAGCCAAACATCTAAAGCTTTGCAGAACTTTGTAATGGAACAAGCAGTGCTGTTTGGTTCTTTGGTTGGGTCTTCTTAAGAGATACTTGAATAACCGTGTCTCCTGATGGGTGAAACCTGGACACTTGATGTCTGAATGGCCGTAACTTACCCTGCACTGGCTAGTCAATACCTGAAGATGGAAATTTATCCTAATTTTAATGTCATCTCAGACATAAAGAGTACATTGACCAGCACTGAGGTTCTTGCTTTTAACACTAAGATAAAGGGTTATTCAGTACCACAGATGGATAAACCATCAGTTCTTAATGTAGACTTTTCCTCTTGAGTTGCATTTGCTGATTGTACTTTAATAGATGTGTTTCAGGCAATACAGTTCAAATATTTGTGCCTTCCATATACAGCAGATGTTATGTTGTCTTTTCATGTGGGTTCAGCAAGAGCAGTACTGCTCATCAAACTGGTGCCACGTATTTCAGGGCAGTATTTGGCTTTTAAATGTTCAACTGAGTTTCATTGCTCTTCAATTCATTTAGACTACTTATGTGTTACTCTCTTACCAGTACCATTTAATAGAGTTATTTATCACCTTCCACAAGCTGATGCTATTTCCTCTCCTGTACGTCTGTCTTAGGTTTGGAAGGATGCTGCCACTCAGATTTTCTTCTCCTTATCTGCAGCATGGGGAGGTCTAATTACTCTCTCTTCTTACAATAAATTCCATAATAATTGCTACAGGTATGTGACAGTGAAATCCTATTAAACAGTTATTGTCCAAAACCTGTCATCCTATCATCTTCCAACTAGCAGAAACCTGGTTGGAAAGACCCCCTTTTTTCTTTTTCTTTTTTATTCTCTATGTTTTGAAATCTTGTTTATTTTACCAGTTTTAGTCTTCCTTTTTTATTTTATGTTTTTCTTTTGGGTTTTTTTTTTTAAGATTTCTTAAATATTTTTTGGGATTGTATATTTTTTCTTTTCCCCGGGTCCTACCTACTAATGCTTAGAAGACCTTTAGTCTTACAGTAGTCCCTATTGGCTCTACGCTTTCAGAATCAGCAGATTTAGGTTGAAAGGCAGACTGGGAAGCTGTCAACAGTTCTGAGCTGTGGTATATACCCTGCCAGATGGCAGCCTCTGCTGAGGAACAACCTCTGTGTAGAATGGGATGAAGCTTGCTCTTGTGAGACATGAGTGAGTTTAAAGTGCAGTTTCCAAAGATGTGATTATCCTCTCTCCTAAATATTACTGATTTTCACAATTACTCTTAGTATGGTTTTACATGTATGTGGTTATTTTAAGTAATGAAATTCAAAATCACTTCTTTTTGAAATCACCAAGGGTTTATTTTTGCAAGATACAAGTAATCGTTCTGGGGCCATAGCACAGGTTTTCACCAAAAAGAGTGCCAGAGAGATGATTGCCAGTAGCATTAGCAGAATAAAACCAAAAGCAAGTGGCGTTAGTAGAATGCTTTGCTGCTCTTTTATTGTCTTTGAAGCTAATCTCTTTCTTCTAAAGCAGACCTTTACTGATTCCTGTGGCGACAGAGGTGCTAATTCAGTACAGCCAACAGCCTGCACAGATTCTGTCCCAAGAACATGCTTGAAAAACTTCCCTGAATCAAGACCTCGAAGCACAAGGGACTTGAAAGTCCCGATAACTCATAAATACTGTATGCAAAATGCCTCTAAAAAAAGAAATGTGGATCAGGATTTTCAAAAGAAATTTTAAAACACATTTCCTGCTGGTATTCAAAAGTAGTTTAATACAATTATCCTAAAATCTGTACAGATCTATGCACCTGCCTCCTCAGTAATTCACACCCAGCAATTATATGGGTTCTGATTAAAAAAATGCTAGTCCTAGGGCTGGTTGTTTTTTTTGTGATGAATGAAAGCATTCAGAGTATCAGGGCAAAAATCAAGATGAGCACCGTGCTATCTTTCTGCCATAACTCAGTAAGGCTCTGTGCAGTTTGGAACACGCTAATGGAAATTTTGGATAAAATGCATGAATGAATACCCTTACAGGGCTCACAATAAAATAGGGGCTTTACCTATGTTAGATTGAGATGCGGGAGACTGAATCAGAAAAAATTAGAAAAGCTTAGTCCGCTGGTTAGCCTTCCCACACATCCTGACTGCTGAGACAAAGCATTCTAATCCTACAGATAGAATTGCAGCTTTCAGTTATATATTCCTTCTGAATATCATTTGATAATCTAGAATTGCAGTAAAGTACATACATTTACTTCATAATGTGTTCCTAAGATATTTCACTTAAAACTTCTGTGGGTTTTGGAAGAAAGAGCACACGATGATTCTGAGTAGACGCCTGTAGTGCTTTAATGTATATTCTAAGAATTAACCTAAGCATGCCTGTTGCAGGATCCTCTGTTAGAGAGTCCAAAAGTTTTCCAGCTCTGTGAGGTTCTTGTCAGCTTTTCAGGTTGATTTCACTCTGTTTCTCTTAAACAAATGGCAGGTGTGGATTTCTTCAGATTTCCATACTAACAGCAATGGAAAATGGTACCAGGGAATCCTTTGCAGACAGGCAGCTGGGTCTGCACCCAAGAGCACTCCAACCTGCAGAAAGCTTAATCCTGAAATCCTGTGTGTAAATGCAAGAATGATGCAGGGCAAAGTTAATGTCACCTGGACAGTGATGGTTAGTCCATACCTAACCCAACAGGCAAATAGCCATGTCAGGCAAAGAGTAAAATGCACATTACCGAGAGTGTCGTCATTGTTGACAGCTTTGGTGTGATCAAGGGCCGCAGTGCTCATCCTTCTGCGTGATCTGTGGCTTTCTGTTCACCATAGGGTAATGAAGCCTTACCCAGCTGATTCCTGGGGGTGTTCTGAAGACTTCTGCCACCTGTGCTCAGCATCAAATACACCTGATGAACGTAAAACTGTACCTTCATCAGCGTTCCCGCAGGATGTGTTTGCTCATAAGAAAGACTCCTTAGTTGTGTACAAATTCCTTCTTCCTTGTGTATGTTATAACAAGGTGATGTGGCTTCTTATGTTTTCTTTTCAGGGACACATTGATAGTCACGTGTACCAACAGTGCCACGAGTATCTTTGCAGGCTTTGTCATCTTCTCAGTTATTGGCTTCATGGCAAATGAGCTCAAAGTGAATATTGAAGCCGTGGCAGACCAAGGTAGGGTATGCTGCTGTTTCATTACTCAGTGGCACCTGCAAACCTATTATTAATGATGATGCTGACATTGGGGGTGGGAATAATGGCTTCGGACTGGAGCATTTTAGTAAACTACTTGCAGGCATTTCTGTATGGGAGAAGCTACCCTGGGAAATCAAAATATTTTTGAAGCCTCCTCATCAATTCTGTGGTAAGAGAAATAAATAAACTGAGACACTCATTTCAGACCTTTCTGTAAACAACTGATGGGGGATAGGGTGAGATTTTTCCTTCACACAGTCTTAGTCACCAATGGTCTTGCCATTTGTTTCTGCTGCTGAATTGTCAGATCCTCCAAGGTAAAAGTTGTCCGTCATGGTGGTTATCTTGGATGAGAAGATGGGCTTCGCTATGCAAGGAGTGAGAGAATTATGATGAGAGAGGTATACTGAAATTCTGAACTGTGGGGAGCAAGGATGTTAAAAAATTGGGTTAGAAGATACTGGCTAGTGACAGGAGATGGTTACAGATGGGGATCTGAAAAGTCTCAATTGTCAAAACTGAATGTGGATGACAAGAGCATGACTGGGAGAGAATAGGTGCTTTCATTTAAAATTTGATGTGAAGTAGCAGTAGAGAGGAAGAGAGGAGCTTTTGCGATAAGAGTCAGAGAAGTCCAATGTAGTAAAGCTGCAATAGGATTCTAGAGGGCTGTTACCTTAGTCTACTTCTACATTTCCTGTGCAATGTGCAGCACTTTGGCCCCAAAGCACCAACCCTCAAGGTAATTTCAAGCTGTGTCTTTTTAAGACACATTTGTAATAACTGGTATATGTGTTTCTGATTCCCTCACCAGGGATGCTTCTGTGAGCACGAGGGTGTCAGTGCATTGTATTCACTTACAGTACAGGTACAGGCATTTCCAAGCAGTTCCAAGGAATTGATTAATAGCTTATTTTGAGAACATAATCAGATGAATAGATGATGGCAAAGCAGTGGATGTGGTCTATCTTGACTTCAGTAAAGCATTTCACACAGTCTCTCACAGCATCCTGGCAGCCAAACTGAGGTTGTTTGTGTGTCTGGATGATTAGATAGAGAGGTGGATCATGAACTGGCTGCAGGGTAGAAGCCAGAGAGTAGTGGTCAATGGGACACAGTCTACCAAGGGTCGGTACTGGGACCAAAACTATTCAATATAGTCATTAATGACTTGGATGAGGGACTAGAGAGCACTGTCAGCAAGTCTGCTGACGACACAAAGCTGGGAGGAGTAGCTGACACCCCATCAGACTGTGCTGCCATTCAGTTAGACAGGCTGGAGAGCTGGGAGGGGAGAAATTCAATGAACTATAACAAGGGCAGTGTAGAGACTGGCATCTGGACAGGAACAACTCCAGGTATCAGTATAGGGTGGGGACTGACTTGTTGGAGAGCAGTGTAGGAAGAAGGGACCTCTGGGTGTCCTGGTGGATGGCAGGATGACCATGAGCCAGCAAAGTGCTCTTGTGGCCAAGAAGTTAACATACTAGAGGGTAGGGCTGCTGTTTAGAAGGGCCTGTTACAGTTTGAAAATTACCCAAGTTTTCAAATAACTGTAGCTGTGCTTTCTCCTCCACCTCTGCCCTGGTGAGACCACATCTGGAATATTGTGTCCAGTTCTGGGCCCCTCAGTTCAAGAAGGGCACAGAACTGCTGGAGAGAATCCAGCACAGAGCCATGAAGGTGATGAAGAGAGTGGAACACCTTCCTGATGAGGAAAGGCTGACGGGCGATTGGGTGGGTCTCTTTAGCTTGGAGAAAAGGAGACTGAGGGGTGACCTTTTTAATGTGTATAAATATGTGAAGGGTGGATGTCAGGAGGATGGAGCCAGGCTCTGCTCAGTGTCATCTAGTGATAGGACAAGGGGCAGTGGGTGTGAGCTGGAACCTAGGAGGTTCCACATAAATATGACAAGGAACTTCTTCCCAGTGAGGGTGACGGGGCACTGGAACAGGCTGTCCAGGGCGGGTTGTGGAGTTTCCTTCTCTGGAGATATTAAAAACCTGCCTGTACATGTGCAACTTGATCCAGGTGATCCTGCTGTGGCAGGGGGATTGGACTAGATGATCTTTTGAGGTCCCTTCCAATGCCAAATGTTTTGTTATTCTCCATGAGCCATGGCAACATTTTCTGATGTTATGCCTGAACCCATCATAGCACAGAGCAACAAGAGGCTCAAAGAACAGAAGCATTCAGAAAGCACATGTTACGGACTTGTAGCTTCTGTAGGTGAGGGGTGTCATTGCCTGAATGTGAAGGTGCTCCCCATTGTTATGACAGGTTTGCTGTGTTCAAAGTCAGTACACATAGCCTGTACATTGGGCATCATGAAACTGCAGCAGGGACTTGACAATAGGCGATAGAAATTAAGGCAACCTTCCGTAGTTTGTGATAATATTCATAGGCCATTCCGGTGAAATTATGTCTGAAGGTTAAACCTGCACTTCACAATGTTGTAGGAGCTAAAAAAGGACTTAATGAGCTGTGGACACTGAAATCTTGTAGCTGCCATAACAAGCTGATGAAGCAGGTCTTTGTATCTTTCTTCAAAAACACCTTTTCTTTTAACTCTAACGTTGACAGGAGAGGAACAAGATCTTGTTGCTGGCTAGGAAATAGAAAGGGCTCTGGGTTTCCTTTTGTTTGTTCCTTCTTTGTCAACTGAAACATGGGCAATCCCCCAGGTGTTCTAGTACTTCTGACCCCAGAGACACAAACAAAGGCACTGGGTCGTGTTTCTGCGGCTCTTTCAGTTGGTACTTGGCAGCTCAGCTGCTGATGCGAGGGGAAGTTCATGAGCTGCAGCTCACTCACAGGGAGTTAGTTATTCTGAGGCTTACACCAGTTGACCTGTAGTGCGCTGCCAACAGGGCTGTGCATTCAGCTGCAGGGTCTGAGGGGGGCAAACTGCTGCTTGATAGCAGGCAGTACGGGATAGTGCTCTTGCAAGCTAATGCAATAGCCGTTGTCTTCAGTGCCTTGTCTCTTCTTTTTGGTCTGAAACGGAAAAGTTTCATTTTCACCTCATTTTCTGGCTGAATTAGATTGTGGCATTCGAAGACTCCATGTGAGATCAGGTCTTTCAGGTGTTTTTATTAATCTTTCTGTTTTAGACTTCACCTTCATCCTGAAACAATAAAACAAACAAACCCAACCTTAAATCTAAAGCGCACTGCAATCACCAGAATTAGTTGTGTGGAGACCGTGTCTCAGAAGCTGTGACAAGTGAAGCTGCAGTGGAAGGTCCGAAGAGAAAGCAGCTCTGGAGAGAAGTAGCTGTTAGGGATGGTGAGCTGGTTCAGCTGGTTTATCTCCCTGAAGATGCCGTAGTATTTGATACAGGGGATCACAACCCTTTTTCTGTTGGTGCCTGTTGGTGGTCTTTGAGTGAGCAACAAGCCACAGGCTGGAGCTCTGTTCTGAGCTGTTTCAGCAGCTGTTCCTGGGGATGTGAGATGTGAAAAAAGTTGTCAGAAGTCAATCTTATTACAGGGTTGCTGGTGCCTCTGTAAGAGCCCATTTAGACCATTTGAAAATATTTCACAAGGATGATGAGGGAGTGAAAATTTAGTCCCATAACAGAACTGTACAGTAGGAAGAGAGTGAAGACCAGGGATAATCCCAGACTGAGTTATCCCCCTGAACTAACAGCATTAAAATGTAGACTCATCAAGTGGGAACGAGAGCCAGTCCTTGTCTGCGCCTACATTTTTTTTAATTCTACAGTTGTATTCGTTTTGCACCGAAGAAGAAAACAGCAAAAGGGTGATCTCACTTCATGTTTTTAAGACCTTGTGAATGGAAATGGAAAGGACTTCTTAAAAAAATTAAATATGAATCTGAATTTTTGCAATTAGAATCTTCCTTTCAGGAAAAACCCATGCACCTGATGAAAACATAAAACCATATTCATGTAAGGAAAGACAGGGCAGTCTGTTCAGTTCTGCTCTCTTAATTTGATTAAGAACATACTGGAGAGAAAATGTTTTAGTAATGAAAAATTAAGGTTTGGGTGAATTTGACTTGTACGGTTTGTTTCAGCATGTAAACAATCTTTGGTGTTTTCCTGGCTTTAACAGCTCTTTAGACAGAGTTTGCATCCCCCTAAGTCTCCAAAGATTGTGAAGATGGGAGCCAGCCTCCCTATGACTGTTTACTTGTGTCTGGCTCTCCCTAGAGTGTGAGATCTTGGAGAATTATGCAGGGCTGCAATGGAGAGATGTGCAGTTACATGTTCTGCAAGTAAACTTTTCCTAGAAGTGTGATTAACGGCAACTCATTATTCTCAGAACAATAACCGTCACGTGCAGGAAGCTGTGCAAACAGAGCCCTTATGTCTCACAGTCAAGGAGAAATCTTTAACCAAGAGATGAAAGTGCATGTTCATGAATACACAGGAGTTCTACAGGCACCTTCTTACCACAGAAAGCTGTTCTGCCTGCAGCAAGTTTTAGAGGCGGCAACACCAGCGCCTGAGTCATGCACAGCGGCATGCCCTCATTCGCACTCTGGTGGCAACTCTCAGATTTGTCTTTGGGTCAGAGGGCGCTCCAAACATTTCTCAAGTTGCCCATGGAGGTTATTTCACTTAAAGCTGTGATTTTTTTTTTTTTTCACTCAGCGTGCGAGAAGGCAAGCGTTCTGAGGCACTGTGGCCTAGATTTTCGGGTAGTGAGGTGGACTGTAAACTGGCTACAGGGTAGAAGTCAGAGAGTGGTGGTCAATGGGACAGAGTTTAGTTGGAGGCCTGTATCTAGTGGAGTGCCCCAGGGATCGGTGCTGGGACCGGTCCTGTTCAATCTATTCATTGATGACTTGGATGAGGGATTGGCATGCACTGTCAGCAAGTTTGCTGATGACACAAAGCTGGGTGGTGTCGCCGACACCCCAGCAGACTGTGCTGCCATTCAGTGAGATCTGGACAGGCTGGAGAACTGGGCAGAGAAAAATCTAATGAGCTATAACAAGAGTAAGTGCAGAGTCTTGCATCTGGGCAAGAACAACCCTAGGTACCCGTACAAACTGGAGACTGACCAGTTGGAGTGTAGTGTAGGGGAAAGGGACTTGGGGGTCCTGGTGGACAACAAGATGACTATGAGCCAGCAATGTGCTCTTGTGGCCAAGAGGGCCAACAGCATCCTGGGNTTGGTTTAGGTGATCCTGCTGTTGCAGGCGGATTGGACTGGATGATCTTTCGAGGTCCCTTCCGATTCGTAATGATTCTATGATTCTATGATTCTGCTGAACAGAAGCAGCGTGGGGACCATTAGGAAATGGGGTCCAGTAATCTAGATTAGAAATGGCAAGGACATGGCAATTTTGAAGGCCCTTCTCATGGTTCAGGCAGTCAGCACAACCTGAATCTGGTGGTGTGTGTTGCCTGCCAGGAAACATCCTTCAGCTGGGATAGATGGAGAGGTGCCATCTGCTGTCGCACTACCACCGCATCCCTACAGCCTTTTCCCAGGCAAATATAAGCATATTTGCAAAATACATTTGTCCCCACAGATTTATAGCCCAAGAGAACCAATCGGCAAAAGAAGGAAAATTCCTGATACAGCTTCAAATGAGCTCATCTCCTTGTGTTTTTCTGCTATGTGTTGCCTCGTGGAATTATTTAGGTCCGTGGTGGTTATTGCCTTGTGCACTCTGTACATTTGTTGTGTTTTCTCCCCTTCATCTGCCTGTGTGCTGAAATGTTAAAGAGGATTCTTTTCTTTCCATCCTTGTCATACTGAGGGATGAGTTGCTCCACTGATCTGAAGCTGAGCTGCTGATTGGTGGGGACAGCGTAGGAATGTCTTCACAGAGCAGAAAAATGTAGCTGCTCTGCATGATGTTTGTTTCCTTTCTGTGTATGGCCCAGTACATTCCTGTACTGGTTAACTCTGTATCCTGCAGCTTGGAAAGGAGGAGTGCCCCAATGTTTGTAAACTTGCAGCTGAAATATAGAAGTGGTCATTTGAGGCCATATTCTGCAACCATTAGATCTTCCTGTAAATAGGAGAGATGTAACTGGATCTCTGTTTCTTCACTTTCATGAAGCTAATTAATATTGTATTGGCCTCTGAAACATGACTACATGTCTCCCTCTTTTCTGTTCAGCCAGCAATGTTAAAGTGGTGAAAGATATCACAGCCTTTGTTTTTCTCGCTTTCAGGTCCTGGGATTGCTTTTGTGGTTTACCCAGAAGCCTTAACTAGGCTTCCTCTCTCTCCATTTTGGGCTATCATATTCTTTTTGATGCTTCTGACGCTTGGATTGGACACTATGGTAAACTGCTGTTGCTTCCCATTATCTTCCTTTTAGTTTTTCTTTTTTCTTTATTGGTTTGGAGGACTGGCAGATGCATTGCTATTTCTGATGTAGTCAGTGAACCAGCTTCAAAACAGGGGAATGAAGTGAAGCCATCACTGCTGAACTAATTTGGGCAAAGCCTTGGCATCAATGTCTGAACATTTAACAGCTATGATTCAAAACAGTCCTTATTTTATATTCACTTGGACTGCTTGTTTTGGTGTAAGTTGTGAGCGCTGAAATGAGTCCTTTTCCTTTGCCTTTCAGTTTGCCACGATCGAGACTATCGTGACCTCAGTTTCAGACGAGTTCCCCAAATACTTGCGTACACACAAGGCATTGTTCACTCTTGGGTGCTGCATCTCCTTTTTCATTATGGGATTTCCTATGATCACTCAGGTAAGAGCGCTGCCCTTGAGCATCACTGTCTGTTCCCAGTCCCCTTCTGGTGGTCCTTCTCCTCCCGTGCAACTTGCAGAAAAGCTGAATTCTGCTGCATGTGCAAAGGTGGGTCTGAAAGCCTTACTTGGGTTGTGGTTTGTCTGTTTGGTTTGGTTGGGGCTTATTTTTAAATGTTTTATGGATCCCCTGACTGAGATACACTTAGAAGACTTTGCTAAGCAAACCTTTCTGAGAATCAGGCAAAACGCTTTCCTTAGACTATCATCTTCATAATAGTCCTGTAAAGCAGGTGCTTATTTAAGGTTAAAAAACAACCAACCAAAAGCAAACAAAGAAAGCCAAACCAAACCACTTCTGTATCATATAAGCAGGCCACACGGGTTTCAAGTGCCTTCCCTTCCAGGTTAGATATTCATGGGTAGCCTCGGCAAACTGGAATTAATAACTAAAGTCTCACCTACTGTCAGAAGACGACAGTGTCTTTTGGGTCATTGATTCCTCCAGCATTATAAGCTCCTGACAGTTTCAAGGGGAGGTGCACAAACTCCATTTTACTGTTTCATTCATCCATTTCCCCCTCTCTTTGCTTCTCTCCCTCCACTTCTTTCTCTCTTCACTTGAGCTGAGCTGCCTAACCTCTGCCCTGAAGAGAGAGCACTATATTTTCCCCAGAGATGAACTAGATTCACTGCTAGGGTTCCTGGTTTCAGTGGTACGTTTGCTGTTGATGCAGTGGCAAGTGGTCAGAGACACTGCAAGTGGAAGGAATGGTGTTGCAATTCAGTATTTAATGTGAAAGAGCTGAAACCAGTGTGTTCCCAAGAAGCACAGTCACCAGACTCAGGTGTACCTGATACTCACTCGGCTAGAAGGAAGAAGCCTTGGTACTGCATGAGCCTACACCTGCTCAGTGTTTGGATGCTTACGTGGGACAGAGAGTTCTGGGTCCTGCTCTCCTCCATTTTGCCTGCCTCGGGACCAGTTAGAGCTGTGGCACATAGGTAGACAGGCACCATCTCTGTGCTACAAGTAATGGTCCTCCTGTACTTTTTTGCTTTTCCAGGGCGGAATGTATATGTTACAGCTTGTGGATACTTACGCGGCTTCTTATTCTCTTGTCATCATTGCCATCTTTGAGCTTGTTGGGGTTTCCTATATATATGGTAAGAAAAAACACTCTTATTGGACAGTTGGTCTAGAAGTGTCATCTCTCTGAGTGAGATAATATTAGTAACAGCTACGAGCTTCGCATTCAGCCAGCCTTCTCAAAGGAGCACAGTGTGATACTTTGAGATGTCTCACAAGGTGGAGAGAGAGATTTGATGGATTGTTTAGCAGAACTTTGTGCGTCAATGATTCTAACTCCTGGTTTGAATATCAGTGCTGGGAGGTTGTGCCGTTGCTCTGTGTTTCAGTTTCTGCAAAGACATACAAGATTTGCCCATTCCCCCACCCAGCATTTACGTGTTCATGTGGAAACACTACCGGGTACTGGCATCTGAGTCATTAGTGTCTGGTGACCCACTGCCCAGCTGGCTGCTCAGCCGTTGCCCAGCTTTCCTAAAATCAGTGCAACTCTCTGAGATGGTGAGTGGTAATGCTCAAGAAGAGAAAGGCTTATTAAGTCTGTTTTTTTTAACTTCCTTCTTGTCCTCTGCTTGCTGAGAGAGAGCATGGTTGATGCTGTGCTGAAGAACTAGGTGTTCTCATTCTGGGAAGCATCTGGGAAGCATTCTGGCCAGCAGCATCATTTTTGTGCCAAAAAGATTTCCCTCTCTAAAGCCATCAATATCAGTGTGCCAGATAAAAATTCCTTGCTTAGAATATTCTTAAGTAACCCCTAAACTACTTTGGTTCTGTGTGGTTTTTTATAAGGATGAAAGTTTTGTTCCCCCACTGAACACAGTGTGGCAGGAGCCCTACAAACCTGCCTTTGTGGAACAACATTTTATTAGGTTTGCAAGCAGAAGGGCTCTGGCTAGTGCCTGCTTTGCCCAACAAATTCAGTACCCCTGTGAGGGATACTGAAAAGACACCAACTGTTATTAAAACCATAAAATAATATGGACATAGTTCTAGCACTGCAAAGGAAGGACTTCGATAGAGAACTTATTTCTAGTCAAATACTACTTTCATGTGATCAGACTTGGAAATTGTTTACCAGTTACACACCATTCTTCCTGCGCTGTCTCTACCAAGTCATTGTTAATCAATGGATGTTAGTAAAACCTTTAATATAAATCATTTCAAAGATTATGCTCATTAAGTATTTACGACACTTAAATAGTAGCTTGCGTGCAAAAGGAAAGATGCGCTTTGCAGTCTGATACGTTAAAGAGACTTCTGTGAGGGCTGTTTGTAGCAATACAGCTCATATAGCTGTGACTTGCCTGCTATAAACACAGGTGAGGCTGCTGCTCATGTTACCTTCCTTCAAGCAGTGCTTAAAATTGGCATCACATGTTTTCAAGCTCTGCCAGTTGCTGTTTTACACTCCACTGGTGCATTTCTCTGGGTACTTGTACTCTCCATAGCAAGCGGGTTGTCACAATAGTGGCAGGTGCTCTTATGATGAAATAAATCTCTCTTTAGTCCTTGTTACATGTTCTGCTTTCTGAGCTTGCTGAGATTTTCAAATGAAAAAGAGCCACACTCAGTTATTTCCTTGCAATCACTGATTTTTTCAGTAGAGTCAGTGCTACACAATCCAGTCCAATGCTGGTTTTATTTGATGTGTGGGAGTAGATGCTTATTCTACAGTTGTTCAGGTTATGCATGGCTGCTAATGAGTAGCTTAGAGCTGCAGGTATTAATTTAGTCATCAGCATAATGGTTGTATTTTGTAATACAAAGACAAACACAGAGAATCCTCGTGCTTGAGGAAAGAGCAGTGTGTGATCCCTGCAACTGTATACAGGCATTTGATTCCCAAACTGCTGATGTTTAGCAGCGCCTTGGACTTTGAGTATCTGTGAATGATTTCAAGCAGGAACTGATATTTTACATGGAGTTGCAAACAAATCTGTGCAGATGTGGATGAGGCTTGCATGAATTTTGGAGACAGGCAGGTGTACTTCCCATGCAGCAGCTGGAGTAGACACGCTTGGGTAACCTTTAAACTGTGTGGAAAGATACTTTAGCCCATAGCTTGCGCTGCTGCAACTAGTTTAAAACTGGTTTTGTTTCCGCCCTAGCACAGTGCAGGGATGACTACTGTGTGGATGTTAACCACGTAGCTCACTGCAGATGATGCACTGAGCTGGAAGAATAAGGTAAATCATACACAGGGGCAAACCATTCTGTTGCAGCTAAGGTCTCCCTTTGGGTCTATAACACAGGGACTCTAGGCATTACAGTTGGACCAGGCATACAAAACTCTTACAAAATGGTAAGTCAGAGGGTTCTGAAATTTGGTGATTCCAAGAGTAGTAAAAATCATGTGTATTTCACAGAGAAGAGGCTTTGTGAAGCAGAAAGCTTGCAGTCAGTGGAAAGCAGAAAATGAATGAGAGAAATTGCAGCTACAGAGAAATGTGTGAGATCTGGGGCTCCTTGCGTGTGAGCTATTTTCTAAGCTTACATCCAGTGCAGGTTATGCTTTCCCTTAAATATAGTTCTTGCAGTACTGTTGTCTTGTTTAATTTCTGAATTTTTCCTATTTCTTACCATAACAGTGTTTTAGCTTCTCTCTGACAGGCTACCTGCCTGAACTGCTTTACTCTATGTTCACCTCCTCAGCTGTGCCTTTGGGGCTGCTGCCATTTTTTACCTTCTTAATTCTTAGAACAGTCAGATAGATGGGTTTATTTCTCCCTGATATCAACAGAAATCCTTCAAAATTAGGTGGGTCAACCCTGGGGATTATCCCTTTCTTGTATTGGGCAGCTGCTGAGGCTGGATGTAAGGGCAATAAGAATACAGAGCAGTCTATTACTTTTGTTCCAAGTATTTCTTCTCTTATTCAGCAACTTGTCTCCCCTGTTTAGGCTCCATCCCTGTCCCCACACCATACAGGTTAGATTAGGGCTGTAGAATAACGCTTTGTAAAATTTAGATATGCCTGTGTGATAGGTAAGCTCAGGTGTTGACCTCAGACCTCCAACTTCTTATCATCATTAGAAAAACTAGAAGCAACTTCACTTTTGCTTTTATTCTTTTTGGATAAACTGGCAGTGGCTGTACTGAGTTGGGAGCCACTTCGAGCTCTGAGGAGCTGGGCAGGAGCACCTTCTCCAGGTGCCTGTAGAGGCAGCTGATTTCCAAAAATGCATGCAATCAGTACAGTAATATGAAGAAATTAACATGTCAGTCAGTCTGTTCAGTCAAGCAACACTGAATATAATTTAAAATATTTACAGGTGTGCTCTAAATATTGTAAGTCTTGCTTGCATATAAAATGAAAAACAGCAGGGCATGACCAGTTTCAATGCTAAGTGATACAGTCATACCCCAGCAAATATTTCATTAGAATTATTCTTACCATGAAAGCCTCATTTTTTGACTGTGTTAGATCCTCCATTGAAGTTTTCAACCAACAAGTCAGTTTGTTTGTAATTAGACACAGGGGAGATCACAAGAGCTTTGCTGACAATTGCAGCTGGTTTCTTTCACACCTAATTGCATTTACATTTGGTATTTACAGGATTGCAGAGATTTTGTGAAGATATAGAGATGATGATTGGATTCCAGCCAAGTAAATTTTGGAGAGTCTGTTGGGCATTTGTGACCCCAACTATTTTAACAGTAAGCAAAATGTATTTTAATGTTTTATCCTAAGGATTTTGTTGTTGCTTCTTCATAATCTGTGATGTTTCTGCATGGTAGCAATTAAACTGTGGATGCAGATACCTTGCACACATGTGTGCCCTGTGTATTCTTATGTGTGGGTAGTAGACAGAACAGAGCATAAGTATCAGTGGTTTGATAGAGGGGGGTGATGAGTCTCCATGTGCCGCTGGAGGGGCATAAAATCCTGGTGTAGCTAAGAGCATTTATTCTTTATTATTGTGCGCACATATGGATTGGGGTGTGTGCCTATGTACTCGGAGAAGGAGAGGGAATGGTAGGATCCTACTGCCTGCTCCTGTTCAGCCAGGAAAAAAACATTTAATTGAGTCATCAGCTGGTGTGAGAGAACTGTTTTGGAAAGGCTTATATGGAAGTTTGAGTGACACGGTTCTAGCTGCAGAGACTGATATTTTTTTTGCAAAGGTCAGTGCAGCTGAGTTCTTGAGAACAGGCACAAACCCCTTCAGTTTCTCAAAAAACAAAAACCAAAAAACAAAACAAAACAAAAAAATCAAATGGAGCGAAGACACTTTTTCTTCTAACTTTCGCTTTCTCTAACCCCTCTGAGTCCTGAAGCAGAAGAGTGGGTGCCCATCTCAGGGGATCAAATTTGGGGTAGGAGGGTCTGAACCAATGAAAAGGATGTTGTAGTGAGGTGAGTGTTGACCTCTTCTCCCTAGTAACTCGCAACAGAACAGGAGGAAATGGGGTCAAGTTGTGCCGAGGAGGTTCAGATTGGATCTTAGGAAAAAAACCTTCCGAGAAAGAAGGTGAGAAGGCCTTGGAACAGGCTGCCCAGGGGGTGGAGGCAGCGTCTCAGGAGGGGTTCAGTAAACGGATAGAGATGGTGTTTCGGGAGATGATTTAGTGGTTCGAGGTTGTAGGACGGGTGGTTGGACTTGAAGCTTCTCTTCCAAGTTTGATGATTCTGCTTTTCTATGGAGGTTCGCAGCTGCTCCCGGGCAGGCGGCCGAGCGCAGCGCTGCCCCCACTGCACCGGCAGGTGGCGCTGCGAGACAGCGACTGGGGGAGGCGAGTGGGGGCGATCCCAGGCGGAGGCGGAGATTGCACTGACCCGGGATGGGGAGGCAGTGAGAGAATCCCGACAGAGGAGTTTTGCAGACAGGAGTGCATATGTGAGGGGACTAGGGAGTTTGGGTCAACCCTACGAAATCCCGAGCTGTGAGGAAAAGGCATGTCCTATGCTGAGAATACTTTCTCACGCTAGAGGGCACGAAGAAAAGTCTTCATTGCCTGTTCTGTTCTCTCCCACATGGATTTTTGTTACCGATTGCCTTCGATGAAGGATAACGTTGCTGTGCATGGAAAACAGCTAGGTCTGTCTTACCTATTCAGTGGCAACTGCCATTTGGTTGTGACGATACATAGGTATAGTTTGCGCATCCCTTTTGTAAAGTTTGAAGATACCGCCCAGTGGAATCTGTAGAATTAGGATAATGTGAATGGCACTGGGTTTTTTTTCGTGAGGGCCTTGCTAAAACTGAGTGCACACGGGTTTTTAAGATACGTTTTTTCCCCTACAATGGCGGTGTTCATGTTGCTACCTTTAGACCTGCCGTGACACTTTTGAAGAAAATGTAAGGCTTTTCCGGCAATTGCTTGATTCCTTTACTGATCAGACTTGCACTTGTAGCTACTGCTAGTAATCACAACCAGTGAGTAGGAAATGTTGTTGTCTCTTGGGGCAAGCAAATTTGGAGAGCAAATGAGATCGGTTACAACTTGTATGTTCTGTTTTTCTCCCCAAATGCAATGTTTAGTGAACTTATGGTAAGAAATAAATTGACACTGATCAGTCATAACACAGTTTCTGTGCAATGGGAAGAGACAAAGCAAATCCAAGTAATAGTCTTTATTTATTTTTTTTCCTGTTACTGCCTCGGTAAAGCTAATATTTGATATATTTGGATAGTCTAACGTGAGGCTTTCAATTGCTCCATATCTCTGGAAATAAAACTGATCATTTCTGTATATGCCTTCACCTAGTTAAACCGCTAGAAATCTTCTGTGTGCAATTATTGGAAGCACAGTCATTCCCCAAAAGTTACTGAATTATGCACAAATGTAAGCAGAGGTATTGCTATTTCATACAGGAAGTGAAATGGAGTAATGTAGCGTAATCACGTGAGGTGTAACTGCCAATAGACCATGTAATAAAGCCTGTTACTCTAGAGGCACGGTTCTAATTTCAGTTCTTCTGACACAAATATGGTGATTTTTGTGGGATTTTGCAAGATTCCCATGAAACTCCTTCGATGCTGGCTCTGGCCTGTTGTTCACAGCTGGTGGGAGTGCCCTGCCCTAGGTGTGTGTACTTTTACCTGTATTCCATATATACCAACTATTCCTTTTACAGCATCTTGCTTATCCAAGCATGTTTGTTTTCTTTCCTTGGTTGCAGTTTATTCTGTGCTTCAGTTTTTACCAATGGGAACCGATGACTTATGGCGCTTACCACTATCCAGCCTGGTCCATGGTGCTTGGATGGCTGATGCTGGCCTGCTCGGTTATCTGGATCCCAGTTATGTTTGTGATAAAAATGCATCTAGCCCCAGGCAAATTTATTGAGGTAATTCTTTTGTCTTTTTGCTGCTTAAAAATACGGTCACAGGATGTTTTATTTTACATTGATTTCTGCGATATTGAATGTCTGGTAGTGCTAAGATTACGCTCTGGAAAGCTAGTTACTGTGTGGCAAAGAGATGCTCAGTTGATTTAAAATGCTGACTTTCTATTCCCTGTTCCTCAACAAAACACTCCATTGTTAAGTGATTGCTCTCATGAGAACTAGAAGTTACAGATTTCATAAGCCCAGTATGGCATTACTGAGAGAAACTTGTTCTGGCTTTGTGAGACTTCTGCAGAACAGTGTGTAGATGTAGGCAGCTGTATCGTGTTGTGGTGAGCCCAGCAGTCACTGCTAGGAGGTGTCGATCAGCAGTTGCCTGTGTGCAGAGTGTGAGATGGGCAGCTACCCGACTCATCCAGCGTGCACTCCAAGAGGTTGTGCCACTGGATGAAGTTCAGGAATAAAACATATGGAAAGATCTCATGCTCCTACAGCTCGAACTACTCATTATAAAACTTAGCTGGCAGTCTTTTTTTCCTTCCTTTCTCAATGTTCTTTTTTGCCTTGAATGAGCTTATCATGTCTGGCACCTGGCCATAACAAAAATGCAGGTGGCACTTTGGTTTCTTTGCCAGAAACCTGGCAGTCCTCTCTGTGGCCCCTGCCTGCCACCTGTGCTGCTGCCACCACCACCCTGCCCGTTCCCATCCTGCCGGCTCCTCAGTTCCTTGCGAGGATGTCTTTCTCATGTCAGCGCTTCATCCCTTCATTGCCTTCCCTTTCTGGAAAAGTTCAGGGCTCTTATTTTTGGTGTGTGAGGCTTTCTCGGTTCTGCCCTCTGTCAGCGCCTGCTGGTTGTGCTGCTCCCTCCTCGGGATAAGGAACTGACGCTCGCCTCCCCTTTTCATAGCTGCAGTTCAGCTCTCCTGCAAAACCCATTGGGGCTGCTACATGCCGCAAAACTGGAAAGGAGAGAAAATGTACTAAGATAGAATAATCTTTCTGGCCTCTCAATATGTCACACTGCACACGCCTAAGGGAAAAGACCACGCTTTGCTGCTTCGCACAGAGCGAAGGACTTTAATATTAAGTGGTGGTACACCCTAGGGAAAGCATCCGAGCACACAGCTGGCACGAGGCACTCAGGCCACTTGTCTAAAGAGCCATTTAGCCCTTGTGTAGTGCACATTGGTGTGCACACAGGTCAGGAGACAACTGCTCCTACTGGAAATGAGCTAATGTGGAATTAGACTGTTTGTCTCATAAGTTTCTCTCATTGAGACAAATTTTCTACTTTAAAGCTTCTAACTCACGTGCAGTAGCACTGCCGTATGTGTGTTGCCACAAAACCAAGGGGCTGTCTCTACGGTCCCTCCAGTAGTGCATCCAAAGAAACACCAAAATGTTGGATCTATTTTGAAGGGGCTTTTGCTGAAGCTGTTGGCTGAATACAGACTCTGCTGCATAAAATTATTATGGCTGATTTGGGAGGTAAGAGTTGCAAACTGGTAATTAAGCAGAGATTAAAATAACTGATATAGAGGCCTGATTCACTTTATTAGGTAATAAACATATAATTGTTCCCTCTTAAGTCATCAGAAATATGTTTTCTTTCCTTTTTATCTGTAAACGCTCCAATCAAATGATATATTCAATCAAAAAATCGTTGGCAAGTTTAGAGGATTTTTGTTGTTTGCCGGGTTAATGTTCTCATTCTTTTTTTTCCTGCAGATAGAAATGAAACATTTTGTCATCTCAAAATGAAAATCTTTGTTCATTCGTAGCAATGTGCTTCTTTTTGTGTGTTTGTATACTTTTGGGAAATATGCTAAACAGAAATCCAATTATTTTAATGCAGTTACTCACTGCTTAGACCGTTGGCCTAAGTAATTGTGCTCATGTCCTTCAGTAAGTGAGCCTGGCAATCTGTAGCAGAGGTTCTGAGCTCCCCTCATGTGGTGTGGACGGGGGGGGAAATGTATAATTAAAATCTGGGCACTTTATCCTCTATTAATCTTGCAAACTTTGTGCAAAACAAATACTGAGCAGTGGAGCATTGCAGGGCCATTATCAATAATCTTAAATGAGCCTATCCTCATTGCTTCTGCATTCTAATTCTGCTCTATAACTTCAAATGAAACTCTCTTTTCTCTGGCCCACTTTGCAGCGACTCAAGTTGGTGTGCTCTCCGCAGCCTGACTGGGGCCCGTTTTTGGCCAAGCACCGCGGTGAACGTTACAGGAATATGATTGATCCACTTGGAACATCTTCCCTGGGACTGAAACTGCCAGTGAAGGATATTGAACTGGGGATCCAATGCTAATAATTATTATGTGGGTGGCAAGAATATTGTCAGCCTTGTCCAATGTTTTTTTTTCCATTTTGTTTCCCACACCAGTTTTTATTTTCTTTTCCACAGTGCCTAAAGGTGGTTGCTAAGGCAAGTAGGACTTAGATGTGTGCTATAGGAAAGACCTATAGCACATGACTTGTTTTGTGCCTCATGTTCTGTGCAGTGGGTTTGGTCAGGCAGAATTTGACCTGTTTCACCAAGCATCCCTTTGTGACAGGTAGCAGTGACTGGGACTAGGACTTTGTTACCAGCGTAATCAAAGGGAAGTTCAGCCCTCAGATGACACTGACACGAGCAAAGATGGGCATCTCCTGTAGCCCTGGTATAAATCTAGCAGAATTTATAGGCTCATGCAGTAAGCAGGGTCACTTTGTATAACAGTGACAGCAGAACCTGACTCACTGTGTCTCCACACTTCTTTTATGATGTATAAGAACTTTGACACTGGTTATTTAAACAAGTGGGCACACTTGTCAGGAAGCAACCTGTGGGATCAGAACAGAAACACAATAGTCTATCTGGCCTTTTCAAATAGAAAAATGATGGTAAAATTTAGAGAACTCCTTATCTGAGAATGAGACTAAACTGCATGTGAGTCCAGAAGTGGTTTGGGAACAGTGCCAGACCAAAGTGTACAGGCATCACTGAAGAATGGTCATGTGTTTCTTTTGGTAAGCTGGTGTCTGTCACTGCAGTCAAAACCACCTGTTCCAGAAAGAGTCTGAAACCTTGCTCCACACTAAGTGCAACTGTGGGTTTACTCACTTCAGCACACCGAACATCGCTGTTCTTGTTTCTTTGCTTTTTTTTACAGTACCTCCTCAAGAAGCCATCATATTATTTGTGCCTAACTTTGTATTCTTACAGTGGTAAATGTAGTCTAGTTACCACCTGACAACAGTTACTAGAAGCTAGATGTGCTGTTCAGCTTTGTGACTCCCCACTCATTCTCCTATAAACATCTTTTATATAACCTTTAGATGATGTATTCTTCTCTTTCAACCAGTGGGGGAATAGCAGAACCCTGCTTGTCTATATATTTATATATATAGCACGCGAATTCCTCAAAGCACTCTTCTCTGAAATGGATATAGGTTTTGGTGGGTTTTGGGGGTTTTTGGCAGATAAAACATTTTCATTAAATAAAAAGACCCAGACCCCACGACAATTAACCACTGCAGTCATCCACACAGATGCAGCATTTGTTGTACAAACACCTGGGGCTGGGGGAGGAGAACAATTTAGTAGATGGCCATTAGACCACTGCATAGCAGTAGAACACTTAAAACCATTGCATTTTAGAGACCAAGTATAAGTGGTGATATGAACGCTAGACTCCAATAGTTCTGTTACCTATTGGGCAGAGTAAAAATAGAGATTTTTAAGAGTACATTTATTTATCTGAATAGAAAATTAGCCCAATTTACTGTAAATGCACTAGAATGAGGGAGAAAAATATATCTTCAAAATTGGCAAAACTGTAACCTTTACTATCTTCTTATATCCTATACATACCTATATGATATTTTTTAACAGTGCTCAGTGTTCATGTAGTGTGTACTAGTGAGATGTTTTATGTCCCTATAAATATCAATCGGTGTCGAGATGGTGAGAATAGAGTAGTTTAGCCTGTTTTTTCCCTCCCCACACACACCACTGTAGTGGTCAGTAAATGTTGTTTCCTCTTGGGGGACCGTTTCTATCCCGTTCTTTTGTCTGTCTTCATGTATTACAGGGTCTCAGGTAAATCTTCAGTTAATGTATGTGTAGATCAGTAGCTGTGCTGTTTCATCCTATTGAAGAAAACAAAACAAAAACTAAACCTTAATGCAACCCTTCCACAAGTAGTTGTTTTTTCTCTCTCTCTCTGTGTGTGTGTGTATATATATATATATGTATATTAAATATATCAATCATTTTGCTGAACTTCCTCTTTCATGGGGCAATTAGTGTTGTCAGTTCTAGGCACTGCTGGAGACTTTTAATCCTCATGCAGACAAACGAAGCACCATCAGGGGTTATCATTGGGCAAAGCCAGAGCAGATTTTGCAACGTGTTGTTCTGGCCCTTGAATCTCCACTCCAGGGACTCTGTTGGTCCCTGTCTCGAACAGCAGCTAGACAGGACCCTTCTGTGAGCTTCTCTGCCTTAAAGCTGTGCCCCCTTGTTTTGGCTTTGCCTGCTGTTCTAATAAGGGCCTTACTATTCTTAACTGCTGGCTTTTATTTTCCTGGCAGAGGCAGGTTTGAGAAGCCATACTCTGTTCAATGTAAGGAAGGTCCATAAAGAAAAGCCCCATGTCTGTGTGGGGCTGGGAGGCCTTCTCCACATAGAAAGGGGACCTAAGTCACCCTCTAGAGTGGGAATTAGGTATTTTTGCCTGGAAAAATAGCTTTAGATGTCACTTTATCAATATTACCTAGCATCTTGGTTTGATTTTTGGGAGTCTTGTCCAGTTTCTCTTCATTACTACTGTGATTTAAAAAAAAATAATTCCATAGGTTTATTCCTCATTGAAAAGAAAATGCACTCAAATTGTGTAATGGTTCTGAATCCTTTCGCTTACTAACTTGTCTCAGGACAGGCATTGGAACTGGGATTAACTAATTGCAATAAAATTACCTCAGTGCAAGGATATCAGTAACTGTCTAAGTAGAAGAGAGATACCATTTAAAGGAGTACCGCTAGGTTGTGATAGCTTTTCTTTGGCTCGGATTGCCAAACCAGAATGCATATGAAAAATTGAATTGCTTTCCATGATTTATGTAATTAATCTGCTTGCTTTTAATTTAGATGTTGTTCCTGTGCCTGCTAAGTCATTAGCACAGGATTAGGCTTGACTTTGAAAACAGATGATAGTCATTTTGTTCTAGCTACTATTTGTCTTCAGCTTTGACCTCCATTACCAGGCTTGCAAAAACATTTAGAGAGAGGGGGAGACTTTAAAAAAAAAAACAACCCTGTATGAAATTTTCACTGTGTGTTAAAAGCAGGAGGTTTTTTTTAACATTAGGCTTTTTTCTAAAGACAGATTTTAGTGGCAAAATCTGAATGTTGAGATTAAATTAACCAGCAGTGTCTTCTTTAAATGAAAAGTAACCTTGAAATTTGGGAATGCATTTCATTTACCATGTTCTAGGAAAAGCTTGCATGCACTTTGATAATTTTCTAAGAAATAAATTTAGTATCTAATGAAATACCAGTAAAGATGTTAAAAAAAAAGGAGGGGAAAAAGCCATATTAGTAAAAATGTGATGTGTGTACTTGCAGGCCTATCTATCTTGTGAGTAAAAAATGTTCAAATTTGATGAAATTCCTTATGTTGCACACTTTCGTTCTTTTGGAATTAAATTCTGGATGAGCTGAGATGCATTACCTATGCATTACCTATGCATTAAAGTCTATACCTAATGCCAGTGCTTGCCATCTTCAAAGTTTTTGGGGTCTTTCTCATGTTTTTAACATGCAGTGTTCAAAACCTGTGTTTCAGCTAGACATGGCAGCACTTGGTTTCCAAAAGAAGGGTTTAACAAAGTGACCCTTAATTGAGAAAGACTTAGGTTGTATTCATATGGTTTTTCAATTGGGTAATCTGTTGATCATGTTCTGCTCCACTGACCACATCAGATGTGCTTCAGCACTGAAGACCATTGCTTCTGATGCACCGTGAGGCCACCTATCTCTTACTGTAGTTTCAACACTGGATTTATTTTAAATAACTTTGGTCTCTTTGGATGTATGCACAGTTGTATGGATAGCATGAGTTCTTGTTGCCCGTGTTAATGCTGTTACTTACTTATGGCAAGTATTGGTTTCCTATCGTTTTCATATTTTGTAGCTCCACCACTTCTTGCTATTAAAAATGGACTTGTTAGAGACTGGGGTAGGTTGCAGGCTGCCAGGCTTTGGCAAGTGGCAATGCAGAAAGCTTCTCTGTTTTGCTAGTAATGCTCTTGCAAGAGAGGCTCGCTTTCTTAGCTTGTAGTTAAATGGTGTGTGCAGGAGGGAGGTATCTGTAACTCCTGAGGGACTCAGGTTAATGACTCGAGGAGAGTGGGGAGGGTACCTGGGGTTTCTGCCTTTGTCACCCTCAGGCAGCCTATCACCAAAGAAAGGTTTTCCTGATGGGTTTAGCAGAATGTGGGAGCCGGGCTGGACCTTACTGCTTGTAATATTATTTTCCCATAATGTTTAAATACATCTTCAGGTAACCATTTGCCTTATAGCTGTCCTTCATTGTTAGGAAAATAATTGATCAACTAAATCATGTTGTTATCTGTCATTTATATTATGTAGTATTACCTTGTAAGGTAGATGCTTAGCTGGTACAAATTGTCATCGCTTTGTTTAGAGCTGTGACAATTTACACCAGCTGAGAATTTGCGCCCTGTGTCCTATGGCACTTTATTACGGACCCATCGCTGATGGGTTAAATCTTAATTACTTGCGTAATGTCATATATATATATATATATATATATTTGCAGGCATTCTATGGGGTACTGCTGCCTATGGATAAAGATTTGTACCCTAACCAGGTCACTATAATTTTTTTTCATTAGCTATATTGGAGAAGATATGCTACGTTACAAAGGATGCATCACATATGTCTCATGTAGCGCATATTGTAATGCCGTCTGTTGTTAATTTAAGCAACCATTATTCTTGAGGCCCTACCTCAAATTTTGTATTTATGTGTACAAATGCAACTTACTGTATTATATATTTGCCTATTATATTTGGATGTGATAAATTAAAATTGTTCGATAATGTATGGGCTCTAAAGACTCTAAATAAATGTCCAGTGTTTAAAACAGAAAATAGGTCCACAGTTTCCTGGTGACTGAAATGTCTGTTTTTCCACCGCCTGCTTCCCCGCCCAATACACACTACAAACATCATTCTTACTTAACACACAGCCTTAAGGTATCTGCAGAATTGATCCATTTCATTGTTAGAAACCTTGAGCAGCAACGGGGAAACAGCTCTCTTGGGAAATGGAGATATTGCACAGCTGCAGAAACAAGTATCAATTAAATGGTTGGGTTCTTAACTATTTGAGTGCTCTGTAGCTGGTGGAATAATCAATTGCTTATCAGACAACAAACTGGATTTGCTTACATCTTTTCTTATCCTATCCATTCAATCATCCCAAAGGTTTTCAAACTATCAAAACCAACCTGAGACTCGTCTCAGCTGAAGATGCAAATAGGACATGTAATGGAAGAGCAAGTGAAGGGCAGTGTAAGGATGCTCTTCCTGATATTGTACCTTTTGTTTAAAGCCAAATTTCTATGAGGTGCAGTGAGGGCAATGTATGAGGAGCAGGTTCTTGCCTCCTCAGCAGCCTGTTGTGGAAATGGTACTGACCAGTCTGTTTCACTGCTGGCTGGCAAGAGCTTTTGACAAGCTTTCTCCAGATCCAACAGCTGAGGTTTGATAAGTGATTGCAGTGTGGCAATGAAAGAGATACTAGTGTCATGCCAAGAATGGGACAGCAATTCCAGCAAGGGTCCGATTCTGAAGACAGCTCAATAGCTAGGTGGCAGAACTGTTTCAGCAGTTCTGGTAATCTATCTTCCCACCAAGTACTCTGTTCTGTCTGTAAACTGGCATTTCTCAGAGATGTGTGTGTGCACATGAAGGGGATAGCAGGACCTAAAGACAGAAGACCGTAGTAATTCTTTGCACCTATAAGGCAGATGTAATCTTGGAGAAGTCTGAAGTTACCAACAAGCATCATAAAAGCCCTGTGGGGCAGGTAAGTGTTGTTAGACCCCTTTTCAGGAGGAAAAACTGAGGCACATGGAATTTGTGAAAACAACCACAGTGAGTCAATGATACAACATGCAGAGTAAGAGACAGCCCTTTGCTGTTGCCTTTAGGCTCTAGTACTGCTTTAAGTCTTTAAATTCATGGGAACAGATGAAAATCCAGGCCCTTTTAATCTGGTTGTGTGAATTCACCCAGGCTGTGCTGCAAACTAGCGTATGTTACTGAAATGACTTGGAGACAGGCACCCCTTCTGTTGTGGTGCTAGCAGAGGCGATTAGCCTGAAATAATTTTACTCTTTCACGTACCAAACACTGAAGAGTGAATCCTATACAAACCTCATAGATTCATCCGTTGTAGAATTTAGTTCAGACATTTCAGTCTTCATACATGACCTAGCCGCACATTTGGGAACTACAAAAAGCAGCAGGTATCGCTCCATGGCTGAGTACAGAAGAGGATAAATATTTTCTCATTGTAATGCCTCACCCTATTGTATTTATTAGTTATTTATGGATTTATAAGCCTTAACACAAATCCTTTCAGCCTATTGGACTGTCTAGTCTTTTACAACTGTGTATCAATTGCTGGGACCGGTGTGGTTCAAGGTATTTACAGTGTTCTCCCCTTGCTTCACATTCCTGAGATTTTCTGTCCTGTAGGCTACTGAGTGGGTTTGGGTTTTGGGGGTTTTTTCCTGCGGGTGGAAGCACTGTTGTTTTCCAGTGTTTGGGGTTCAGCTGGCAACTGAGTCCACACATTCAGCTAAACTTAAATACTTTGCACTTGGCCTGTCAGCCAAGGAATGCAAACCTCAGGCCTGCTTTGAGAGTTACTGAGCTTAGTAAAAAATATGACACCAAACTACAAAACGCCACAAGCTTTGCAGCTGACAGGACTAACAGTTTAGCACCACGCAGTTAGCAGCAACACAATAACTTAGGTCAAAAATCAAGAGGCCTTCGATGTCCAACTGAGAGTGCAAGAACAATCTTTCACGGGAATATGAGCTGAACTGAACCACTGTGAGCTTGCCAAGGCTAACACTCTTGCAAAAGTGCCATCAGATTTTATTCTGTTTCAATTGTTAACAATGCTCAGGAACACAGTTTTAGATCTTATCCAAATGTGCCTCTCAGCTATTTATACTTTCAATGAGATCATGTCAGAACACCAGATTTTTTGGTGAAAGAGGAAAATGATTTGTTGTTTTGGAGGATGTGTAAGAGTAGTGTTGGCTGGGAGAATGTGAGTTGTAATTGATATATTCTTTTTGTCTGTCCATTTGTCCTTTTATAACCTGAACAGTTGGAAACCCTTGTAAGATCAGCAATGCTCTTCCCAACCATCATCATTTATTTGGGTCCTGAGCTGATCTAAAGGAGGACCCAAGTCTGTGGGACCAGCAATCTTCAGAGTGCTTCCTGTCAAGTTGTTCATGTTACTTTTTGCAGTACATGTGGGGTCTTTGGATGTTTCTGATCAACAGAAGAACAGGTCAGGAATGATGAGGGCATTGCTTCAAGTATGTTTGAAGCTGGGCTTTAAAGTCAATAAATATGTGCAAAGTTTTGTCTGTATCCATGGTAATTTTTTGATGTGGCATTTAGTATGGGTTTAGGTTAAACTAGTAACAGGTCTGCTTAAGAAACCTTCTACAAGCAGTTATGTTTACACTAAGGGCTCTATCCTATGTGTAAAACAGAAAAAAATTGAGTTGAATTGGTTTAGTTTTGTGCATAGATGGATGCTGGTTTTACTGCCAGTAAAGCACAGACGTGGCTAAGCTAAGACGAACTTGATGTAAGGACCTACATTACAAAAAAAAAAAAATCTCTTAAAGCAGAGGGTAAATACTATCTAGAAAAATTATGTTATCAGGATGGGTTACAAGGATAGGAGAGTGTGTCTTCACCAGCCCATGTACTGTTTTGGCTTTTTCTTGTTGCTGTGGATATAGATCCATGTGCACACACACATATGCCATGCATACACTGGTCCGTGGGTAAGAGGCGTACTAAAAACACAGACCCTGAACAAAAGAAGAAGAAGACAATACGAAGTCATATTTCAGTAAAAGCTCTTTTGGCACATGGAAGAGAAATGACTGGGATGCTTTCGGAAAGACCACTCCCAGATTTTCTGCAGCGCAGACGGGAACAAATGCTTTTCGAGTGCTTAGTCATTAAATGATTAGCCAGGTCTGTGTTCTCACTTGTGTAAAGGTGTGTGAAAGCAACTGCCCCTGGGATGGGTATGATGTTTTTTGGTACCATCCCAACTTTATCCAAATAATTTATTATTTTACATGTAAGGTGTCGAGAATTTGCGTGGTGCAAAACCAAACCACACTGTGCTGAGGGGAGGCAGCAGAGAGGAGAATGCTCTGGCTTTACAGCTGAAATGGCTCAATTCTAACGGTAGCAACGCTAGAGCAGTTGGAACTCTCACTCTGCTCCTGGTGTGATGGGAACTTGATCTGGGGCCCAAATTAAATCAGGTGCTCTACTGGGGAGAGCCTTTGCATATAACCAATGCATGTTAGCGTCTGTTTCTGGCCATGGATGGAGCCAAGCTAAAGGCTGGAGGGAAGAAGTATTTGAAGACAGGTTGTTAAAACATCCATCAGAGCAGATTCTCGGATGACTCACAAGTATCTTTAAATACTTTACCTCCATTTTTATAGTTTAGAGGCACGAAAGAGAGGGCAGCCCTGTGACTCGAGCCAAAGACATGCAAGGAAGCCCGAGGACAGGATTCCCTATTATATCTCAGAATTTCTTTTTGTTTATTCATATCAGGCATATAAATTATTCCTAAGCATAAATAGTTAATAAACGTTGATTCTTACTATTTTTACATCGAGAAGAAGGAGGTGGCGGCGAAACCGCAGCGCCTCGCACCCACCCGGGGGCTGGCACACGGCGAGGACCCCTCACCAGCGATCTCGGGGAACGAGGGTCTCATCGCTGACGGGGCAGCCGAGGAGTCCTCCCGCGTCGGGGGTGGCTGTGGCCGAGGGGCGGCGCTGGCGAGGCCCGAGGTGGGCTCGCGCGTCACGGCGGGGGACGGGCGGGGAGCCCCTGGTGCGGGGGCGTTGGGGCCGCGCCTGGGCAGCGGGCGGAGCCGGAGCCGCTCCGCGCCTCGGAGGCTACGCTGGGCTCGGCGCGGCTCCGCAGCAGCTGCCGGCAGGGACCCGCGCCGCGCCCATGGGTCTCCTCTTGCTCCTCTGGGCGTGGGCGGCCGCCGCCGGGCGAGGTGAGCGGGTGCGCGGGGAGCAGGGCCGGGGCCGGGGCGCGCCCGCGGAAACTTCGCGAGGGTCCGCGGAGCGCTGAGCCCGCAGTAGGCACCGGGAGCGGGGCTCCGCGGGGCGCAGCTTCTCGTCCACCCACGGGTACCGTGGGCTGGGCAAGACAAAGTTTTCGGAAATCGGCGGCTGCCCTGCAGGGATGGGATGAAGAATGGAGGTGCGGGCGGTACGCGGCGCTGCCCGCGGCATCGGGCTGGGGAAGCCGCGGTACAGCGCGGGGCGGGCAGCGAGTGCGTCGTTGCAGCCGGTGCGGTGCCCGCTTCGTTGTCCCTGCGACCGGAGCCCTGTTTCGTGCTCGAAGTGCGGGCTTTGTTCTCGTGTCCCGAGGGCTGCTGCTTCGCTTCGCTCGGAGCTTAGGACGGGGATGTTTTTCGATGGTGCTTCAGCTCTTAGTAAAATTACCCAGCACAATTACCACAAGTGCGAAGGAATCTCCGGCTTGTAATGCTAATTATTGTTACGGTAATTATTGCCTCACCGAAATCTATAGACCACGAGAGGTCTGACATAAAATCTACTGGAAGAAGATAATTCCTCTCCATGTTCTAGTGTTTTTTTCCCCCAGTAGCTCTCACAGGCATTTGAAATGGCCAGTAGGACCCAAACTCTACTAGTTGGAATTGCGAAGGCAATCGGAAAGTTCTTTGTGTGCAACAATTGCTGCCGAAGCTGAGAAAATGCAGAATGCTTCTCGTAGAGCCTGCGCTTTCCCCTTAGAATGATTGCACACGGGGCTGTGGAAACAGCTAGGTTGTGTCAAGTGTGCTTTTACTTCAAGTTTTCCGAGCCCTAGATAGCACGTTAGACATGCTAAGGAAATGATAAATGCGCTGTGTACGTTGCATGGCTGCGCATTAGCTAGATGGAGCACAGCTAAATGGAGCACGGCTAGATGAGTGCTGGTGCTGGGCTGTACGTGGTAAAGGTGCAAGCAGAGAATACAAGCTGTCAGAGCTGTAAGGCAGAATTAATTTCTTTTAGGGATTTCCTACTGACATAATTCATAATTATATGGCTTAATCCTCTAATCTACTGCAGTGCCTTCAGTTCACATTGGGCCAAATCCACCAACTCCGGAGATGATTTCTCCTCCCACCCACCTGACTGAATCATTTGGAGTTTTGCTCCTGTAATCCACTGATTTAAGGAGAATGGCCAAATTACTCTAAGTAGGAATTGAAAGCAACCTCAGTTGGGATCGGGCCCAGCTCTCCATCGAGAGCAGATGGATTGACGGCTAATTTTTACTTCAGAAAGAAACATTATTTCTAGCTTCTTGTTCTGATGAGGAGAGGCAGCATAAAATACTTGGTGCAAGTGCAATTGATATGCCTGTGGTGTGCTTGTGATAGATTGCAGGAGACCACAGGGGAAAAGGAGACTCGGTTATCATACCAAAGCTGCTGATTTGTTGTTTATTAATTATTAACTATGATTTTTAGCATCTGCTGCAGTTTGAAGAGCCAGCACAGGGACATAACTAGGTATGTTAAAGCAGTGCAGGCTCTCTTTAGTAGTTGCTGTGACGTTAGAAATAGTCTCAGGTTTTGAAAGCACATTAGAAGCTGGAAGGGGGCATGCTGAATTAGTCACACAAGATCGTTCACGGGCATAAATCGAAGCCTGTGGAGCTATGGTGATCTATACTTGTTGAGCCTTGGGTATTTGGGCTGGAATAAACAGCTTTAATAGAGCAGTGGAGCTGCTGTGATTTATGGGAGTGCCTATACTTGCTAGATGTGGTTTCTGTCCTCACCCTGTTGATGTCTGTGACAGGGCTTTCACTGACTTTAATGTGGTCAAGATTTGTCTTACTGGATGTAGTTTGCTCTTTCCATTGAGCAAGTTTTAATCCCTACTCGATCTCCCTTCAAATTAGTAGGTTTTTGCTAATCTAAATGCACCAGATCCCTTACAGATGAGGAACAGCATACTCTGTCCTTGGCAAGGACGGTCTTTCCAGACAGGAAACTTCATGCAATTTACAGTGTGCTCCCTATCTTCTGAATGAAAACCTTAGTAGTAAAAAGTTCTGTTTTTCTTCTAAAGTGGCCGTAGCTTTTATTTATTTTTTTTTTTAATTTGTTTGCTTTCTTCTGGAAGGTCTGCTGATTGTATTTATAGATGTGTTTGGAGTTTGTAGATTGCAGTCCTTGCACTGTAAGTCTTGCTCTAGGTTGGGAATCAATAAGTTGCCAATTTCTATCATGTTGGTTTGGGGCAAGTACACTAAAAGGAAGCAGGTGTTGGCTGTAGCTGGATGGATATGTTTCTTCTTGACTCTGTGTGAGTGGTTTTGGACCAGCTGGCTGCATTTCAGTGCTGATATTTCTTCCAGAAGGGGAAGGTATTCTTGGTCTGCCAACGTGTACAGCATCTGTTGTGGTCATTCAGGACTTGAGCATCTGGGGTGGGTGAAGTCAAAGGTAGTACTGAAAACCTGATGATGTTGCTGATTACCTGGGAAGCTTTTACCTTTGGAGATGTTTATCTGTATTCATATTTTCCAGTTTAAGTTTTCTGAAAAAAAGGTACTTTGTGTGTGCTCACTTGGGTATGTCAGCATACTTGGAGCTTCAGTTCTGCCAGGTACCTCTAGATCTTAATTTGCTAGGGACCTCCTAAAGCTGTATTTTGAGGTTGTTTTTTTTTTTTTTTGCTACTTTACCCCTTGTGCAGTATAATCCTCTTCATTAGCAATAGCCATTGTTTAACAAGTTTTAATCCTTGAGTACAGGAAGGACAAAGTGCTGTGGTACAAATGATTTATGAGTAGAATACATAACTTCTTGTTCATTCTGTACACCTCAGTAATTTCTTAGAGCCTTTCAAAGAATCCAGCTAGAATATTTGCTGGTTAACTGATCCAGAAGCACAGTCCTGGAATAACAAATGAATCAATTTAGACCCGAACGTGAAGTCCACTCTGTGGAAATCAATCTGGATGTGCTTTACAGGTAATGTCCTTACTGCTTGGAAGTCAGTGGGACTTTTGCCATTGACTTCAGCTGTGTTGGGATTTCATTCTTGGAGCCTGTTCCCGTTACTAATGACATTTGTGAAAAACTTCATTTGGAAAGTGCTCGGATCTCACGCCAGATGTTTGACCTATGTCTCAGACACAGCTCTCATGCCTCACTTAGTGCTGTGGTCAGACTGATTTCTTCCATCCCCCAGAAAATGAATGTGTCACAGTATCACAGTATTACCAAGGTTGGAA
>VXBP01010306.1:0-10277 GCA_013400115.1 Rhinopomastus cyanomelas
GTGAGGTGGATGGTGAACTGGCTGCAGGATAGAAAGCCAGACAGTAGTGGTCAGTGGGACAGAGTCTTCAGAACAAAACTGGAAATCCCAGGGTAGCATGAAAATGGTGAATGTACTAAAGGAAACCTATTGCTGTCTTAATAAACTGGCAAAAACTAGCAAACTAAGTCTGCAAAGTTAGCTACCTAGAATATTAGAAAATGAGCTGAACTACTCATAACTTTCATATGTGAAAAGTGACTTCTGAAGAGAGATTTACTGTTGATTAATCCATGTGACTCCTACTTTCATCTGGAGAAAATACTTAGAATATTCAAATAAAATGGAATATCAATTTATCGCATGTAATTTATTGTAAATTACGTTTTAAATATTTTAATATTATATGTAAATACAATTGCAATTCTAAATCTACATAATACCATTACATTTAACTAATAGTTTAGTATTAAGTTTTCTTTATCTTAAGTGCATTTTTAGCATTTCGAAATACGCAGCAGGACATACAATGGACTTTAACTTTGATCAACATCATTGAAGCATACTGCGATTTTGCTCATAGCTGCAGGATACTCTGTTCGGAAGGAAAGGTCTAGTGCCCTTGTTTATAAGCAAAGAAGGAAGCTGACGTAACAGTATTTCTGCTAATTCAGACTTGTAAAAGAAGATTGAAGTGCAAAGGTAAACTGTGATAATATAATGGTGTAATATCTGTTAATGTCATCTTAATGGAAGTGCCCGGGGGAGCCTTTAAGGGCTAATTTATGTGCAGCACAAGTCCTCTCACCCTGTGGGACAAGAGTTGAGGGAATCTTTTGACTGAAGTTAACAAGCAACCAGGCTGAAAAAAAAAGCCTTAGGACCAGGCTCAGTTCACTGAATTGGAATTGCTAGTAAACCAGTTACAGGGAACAGGCATTCTGAGATGACAATTCAGGAGCTCACCTGGCCAGTGCTAGAATGCTGACTCATCTGGTTTATTCACTGTAGCTTAGCCTCAGCCTCCAAACATTGTGCAATGAAGGCAGTTAGCTGCTGAAACCTGAAACGCTCTGCACAATATACTGAGCATTCCCACTGATCTTAGGAAAGTCTAATTTTAAGAAGAGATACTTGGTTTGTGATTTTATTGACACTGTACCTATTATTCTGTGTCCTTAGGGCACTTTTCCTTATGATAGTAAGATGTTCATCTGAGTTGGGTATTTTTAACAAGGTATGCTTCACGTTGTCCAGAGATAGGACTTCTTGTGATGCATCCAGGTTTATCAAGTTCACACTGTGCATCCTGACACAGAGGCTGAATTCCAAATTTGGACCTCTCAGGAAACTTTTGTAAATGACATTTTCAAATAATAGAGGATGTGCCTCATTTACCTGATTTGCATAAATCCATCAAGTTGGGAAAATCTGGAAAAAGCTAAAGAGTGAAAACGTTTATAGTAATTTATTTGGTGAATAAGTAATTAGTCTTATATGAAAAGCACAGGTGAATTTGGCTTAAAACAATGGAATCATACTCCAGAGACCTAGATTTTAGTACTGTCCCTGACCTTGGCTTTTTAGCCTTTACCTCTATGCATATCAGCTCTCATCTGTTTACCTTCAGAAAAGGAAAGAATGAGGGCATGATTGCATGAGGCTTTCTGTTACTATGGCAATGAATGCCACAAAAGAGCTTACTAATAAAAATTTGAAAAATCTGCATACATCTCCTTACCATCTCCTCAATAAACCCTGGCCGTCCCACACTATGTTATTTTGCATTAGTAGTTCAGGAAAATGTAGGCACATTCCAAATACTGGACTGTATGTAAGGTAATTGCATTGCAGAATCACAGAAACACAGAACATGAGGGATTGTAAGGGACCTCAAAAGATCATCTACTCCAATTGCCCTGCGGGAGCAATGTCTGTATATACTAGCCTGTAGGAAGAAAATAAAGTATTTGTGCATTTTATAGGATATTGCTGGCATCCCTTACTCAGGTATAAACACGGTGATGTACAATTTTCTACATGCAAGTCTCTTCTATTTATTTAGGGAAATAAAATTCAAAAATATTAAGGATTGATTACATATTTCAAAATCTAACTCCATGTTTTGTTACCTCTTGTGTGTTTTAAAGTATGATTAAAGCTAAACAGCATTTGTATAAGGTATACAAGAAAGAAAATGAGCATTAAAGCATATGAGACAGAAAGTTCCTGTTGTCTCAGCCTATTTCACATGTCCCTGTGCACTGAGGTTTGAGTTGGAAAAACAGTAAGTTACCATCGAGCCCCGACGATGACGAAGGGAGTGGAACACTCCCTTATGAGGGAAGGTTGAAGGAGCTGGGTCTCTTGAGCTTGGACAAACGAAGACTGAGGGGTGACCTCATTAATGCCTATAAATATTTGAAGGGTTGGTGTCAGGAGGATGGAGTCAGGGTTTTCTCAGTGTCATCTAACAATAGGACAAGGGGAAGTGGATGTCAGCTGGAACATAGGAGGTTCCATATAAATATGCGAAGGAACTTCTTCACAGTGTGGGTGACAGAGCACTGGAACAGGCTGTCCAGGGGCATTGTGGAGTTCCCTTCTCTGGAGAAGTTTAAAACCCGCCTGGATATGTTCCTATGCAACTTGGTCTAGGTGGTCCTGCTGTGTCAGAGGGCTTGGACTAGATGATCTTTCAAGGTTCCTTCCAGTCCTTACTGTTATGTGATTCTGTGATCAATTAATCTCTGCTAACAGTGGCCAGTGATGACAGTAAAACATGAGTGAAGCAATGATATTTATTTGCTGAGCAGTTACACTGAATAACAACTGGTCTCAGCAATTTTGTAGTTAACATCTGTGGACCTTTCAGTTAGACTTATCTTTTAGATATTAGTACAAAACAAATGCTGCTGTGTGTTTAAATGAAGACACTGGCTAGATAAAATAGGTTACTATTGGCATTCATGTGCCATTCAAGCAATGGGAAGTTAGGTTAAGACCATCTCATGTAACTTTACAATGAGCACAGTGGACATCCACAAGATGTCAGCCCAGCTTATTGAAGGGTAACATCTGCAAAACTTTCAATTTATCTCAAAAGACCCCATTGATAAGTTTGTATCATAATGTCAGAGCAATATAGTTGAATCTATATGGATATAATTATTATTTAAGGGCATTCCATGTTCCCAATTATATGCAACTAAATACATATTCACATATGCGTAAGAGAGTAATTTAACCAATCAGTGAAAACTCCTTTAGGGCTGGAGATTTACTGGCATTTAAAACATAATATTTACTAAAACCTTTATAAATGCCAGCATTTATGCATGCAGGCATGCCTCACAGAATCACGGAATCGCGGAACAGGAGGGATTCAGAGACCTTGAAAGATCTTCTATTCCAATACCCTACCACAGTAGGACTACCCTGACCAAGTTGCACAGGAACATATCCAGGCAGGTTTTAAATGTCTCCAGAGGAGACTCTACAACCTCCTGGGCAGCCCATTCCAGTGGTCTGTCAGCCTCACTATGAAGAAGTTCTTTATCATATTGATGTGGAACCTCCTATGTTCCAGCTGACACCCATCGCCCCTTGTCCTATCATTAAATGACACTGAGAAGAGCCTGGCTCCATCCTCCTGTCATCAACTCTTCACATACTTATAAATATTAATGAGGTCACCCCTCAGTCTCCTTTTTTCCAAGCTCAAGAGATCCATCTCCCTCAGCCCTTCCTCATAAGGGACGTGTTCTGCTGCCTTCACATAACTCATTTGGTTATAGAAAAAACTCTAACACATTCTTTAGTTCCCCGGTCAATCCTGCAGTCTTAGTAAGTGATTAAAATCATATTAAAGATTTATTGTTTTTTTCAGGGATGGACATTACTCTACAATGTTTTATCTATTATGTCTGGAGCTGGTAAAATTGGGGAAAAAAATTAAAGTTGAACATGCAGATTTTATGGGTCTAAGTCTTTGCTCCTCTTTTGGAGATCTGCAGCCTCTTATGGAATGTGTGCAACAAAATACGAATACATTTAGATCATTGGTCAACATATCTTTTTATGCGATAATTAAAAATTATAAAAGTCTTTTGGTCTCTGAATTCTTACATTAGGAAGGAAAAGTAACCAAACCCTTGCTACAGATTAGAGATTAAGTTTCCTTTAATTCCAGTGAAGTTAGATACTGTCTTATGTCAGCTCTGAAATTTCCTGAATAAAACTGACTGTGCTGTCATTCAGCAAGATCTGGACAGGCTGGAGAGCTGGGCTGAGAAAAATCTAATGAGGTATAACAAGGGTAAGTGTAGAGTCTTACATCTGGGCAAGAACAACCCGAGGTACCAGCATAGGCTGGGTACTGAGCTGTTGGAGAGTAGTGTAGGAGAGAGGGATCTGGGGGTCCTGGTGGACAGCAGGATGACTATTAGCCAGCAGTGTGCTCTTGTGGCCAAGAAGGCCAATAGCATCCTGGGGTGGATCAGAAGAGGGGAGGTTATTAGAGAGAGGTTCTTCTCCCCCTCTACTCTGCCCTGGTGAGACCACACCTGGAATATTGTGTCCAGTTGTGGGCTTCTCAGTTCCAGAGGGTTGTGGAGCTCCTGGAGAGGGTCCAGCGTAGGGCAATGAAGATGATGAAGGAGGTGGAGCACCTCCCTTATGAGGAGAGGCTGAGGGAGTTGGGTCTCTTGAGCTTGGAGGAGACTGAGGGGTGACCTCATTGTCTACAAATATTTGAAGGGTGGGTGTTGGGAGGATGGTGCTGGGCTATTCTCAGTGTCATGTATTGGCAATGGTTGTAAGCTGGAACATAGGGGGTTCTGTATCAGCCTGAGAAGGAACTTACTCCCAATGAGGGTGACAGAGCACTGGAACAGGCTGCCTAGGGTGGTTGTGGAGTCTCCTTTACTGGAGATATTCAAGACCCGCTTGGATGTGTTCCTGTGTGACTTGGTGTAGGTGATCCTGCTGTGTCAGGGGGATTGGACTAGATGATCTTTCAGGTCCCTTCCAATCTGTAGTGATTCTATGATTCTATGATTCTATGATTTCATCACATCCTGGTCATTTTCTAACAAGCACATGTATGAAGTCAGTGGGCAATTTCTTAGATAGCAAATACAAATCATAGACTACCTGAAAACCCTTAGTCTTATAATTTACCACCAGCAGCAGACAGAAATACAGTGCTTTATCAGTAAAAATTGAGATATTCTAATATAATTCACAAATTTTCTGAAGATTATTTAACCAACAAAAATCTAGATGTGAGTGTCATGGATCCAGACTCAAAAGCTCCTCTTCCCAGAGGAAAGTAACTCATGCATCCACAAAAATTATTTCTGTGCCCTTGAGATACAGATGATAGCAACACAGTGGATGTCATCTGTCTGGACTTCAGTAAAGCATTTGACATGGTCACTCCCAGCATCCTTGCAGCCAAACTGAGGCACTGTGGTCTAGATTATCAGGTAGTGAGGTGGATTGTGAACTGGCTACAGGATAGCAGCCAGAGAGTAGCGGTCAATGGGATAGAGTCTAGTTGGAGGCCTCTAGCTAGTGGAGCACCCCAAGGTTCTCTAATGGGACTAGACCTTTTCAATCTATTAATGACTTGGATGAGGGATTAGGTTGCACTGTCAGCAAGTTTGCTGATGACACAAAGCTGGGTGGTGTCCCTGACACTCTAGCAGACTGTGCTTCCATTCAGCAAGACCTGGACAGACTGAAGAGCTGGACAGGGAGAAATGTAATGAAGTGTAACAAGGGTAAGTGTAGAGTCTTGCATCTGGGCAGGATCAACCCCAGGTATCAGGATAGGCTGGGGAGTGACCCATTGGAGACCAGTGTAGGAGAAAAGGACCTGGGTGTCTTGGTGGACAGCAGGATGACCATAAGCCATCAATGGGGCCAAGAAAACCAACAGCAACCTGGGCTGGATCAGAATGCAGGTGGTTAGTAGATCGAGAGAGTTTCTTCTCCCTCTCTACTCTGCCCTGGTGAGACCACATCTGAAATTTTGTGTCCGGTTCTGGGCCACTCAGGTCAAGAAGGATGTGAAACTGCTGGAGAGAGTCTGGCACCAAGCCACAAGGATGATGAAGGGAGTAGAACACGTCCCTTATGAAGAAAGGCTGAGGGAGATGGCCCTCTTGAGCTTGGAGGAGACTGAGGGGTGACCTCGTTAATGGCTATAAATGTGTGAAGGGTGGGCATCAGGAGGATGGAACCAGGCTCTTCTCAATGTTATCTAGTGATAGGACAATGGACAGTGGGTGTAAGCTGGGACATAAGAGGTTCCACATAGATATGAGAAGGAACTTCTTCACAATGTAGGTGATGGAGCACTGAAATAGGCTGCCCATGGGAGTTGTGGAGTATTCTTCTCTGAAGATGTTTAAAACCCGCCTGGATATGTTCCTGTGCAACTTGGTCTAGGTGGTCCTACTGTGGCAGGGGGATTAGACTAGATGATATTTTGAGGTCCCTTCCAATACTTAATGTTCTGTTATTTTTTGATGACAGTTTATATGGGTTTGGCTATTACTTGTTCCACTTCTTGTAACACAGAAGTTACTCCTAATTCTTCTAATAAGCTGAATAAAAGGAAAATCATAGAATCATGGAGAGGGTTGGAAGTGACATCAAAGATCATCTAGTTCCAACCTCCCTGCATAAGCAGGGACACCTTTGCTAGATGAGGTGGTTTACTCAGGGCCCCATCCTACCTGGTCTTGAACATTTTCAGTGATGGGGCAGCCACAACATCCTTGGGCAACCTGTTCCAGTATCCTCTTATCTATGGTAGAGTCATATATTCACAGAAAATATAAAGACTCTTTTGGGTATGTTCAGACTGTTGAGTATCAATTAAAAAAAAAAGAAAAGACATACAACTCACTATTGAGTGTCAATTGCACAGCTGAAATAATGGAAATTTAACAGGTTGGGGTGTAACTCTTCCAATTTTTTTCCAATTCAAGTCTGTTGGTGGTAAGGGAGCACCTGATACTTATCTTTATCTTATCACATATGTTTTTCCCACAAGCACGGTTCATCCCAAATCTCATGCCAGAAATTAATGTGGGCAAGTAAAAGTGCTGTTGTTAGTATAACAAAAATAAGTTTGGAACACCAGACCCATAAACATAAGTGCCACTAGAATTAATGCAAATTTCTACAGAAGCAAAAGCAAAAAAAAAAAAATGAGAAAATAACTTGTGCCTTACATGGGTATTTCAGAGCTAACTAATATTTGTAGCACCCCTGAATCTGGCCTTTACACAGGAGAAGTGTGCTTGTCTGAGTATTTCTCAAATAACAGAGATGTTCACGGAAACAGAGTTGGAAATGGCCTTGGTAAGATTGAGCCCAAAATCTTCGATATGGCTGCCACGAAAAAGCAGTAAGGAGTTTGTAACTTCTGTGCAATACTCATTCTTGTCACTATCACAAGAACAGAGTGTGATTCAGCAAGATTTATCCCTCATTACAGGCATTTAAGGCTATTTCTAGATAATCAGGTATCCTGAAAGACAAGAATAGTAGATCTGTGTACATTTCTCACCACAACTGCAAGGTTTTAGTGACAACTTTATGTCAGGCTGAGGAAAGGAAATAAATCAACGGATCTCTTTGTAAGAATAAAGAGAATACTACTCACTGCAAATACTCAAATGGCCCTGCAGAGGGAACAAACAAGGGAAGATGATGGTAAGATTTCTTTACCTGCTTTGGTCAGGAGATAACAACAAACTCCATTACAAACTCCTACAGTCTAGAAAATGTTTGCTTATGTTCAGGTATTGTTCATGATAGATTTTAAAGTAATAGCTAAAAGAGAGAGAGATTAAAATGCTCTTGTAAATAGATGGTTGCCTTGGAGATGCTGACTTTCTGTTGAGGCACTAGTTAGCATTTTTAATTATTATGGAGCCAAAATTTAAAGCTGATAAGTTTTACTGCTTGCAAGGGAGGAAAAGAGAAAGCAGTAAACTGAGAGGAGGTATTCTCTTGAAGGGTTTCACGTATTTTGCTTCAGGCTTGGGGAGGTGTGGCTGGAGAGCCGACTGGGAGTTCGAATTGACAGGAAGATGAATATGAGCCAGCAGTGTGCCCAGGTGGCCAAGAAGGTCAATGGCATCCTGGCTCGTATCAGAATTAGTGTGGCCAGCAGGAGGAGCGAGGTTATCTTCTACCTGTACTTGGCATTGGAGAGGCCACTTCTTGAGTATTGTGTCCATTTTGGGCACCTCAATACAAGAGAGATGTGGAGGCACTGGAGCTGGTGAAGGACCTGGAGAATAAATCTTATGAGGAAAGACTGAAAGATCTGGGGCCCTTTACTTTGAAGAAGAAGAGGCTGAGAGGAGACCTCATCACTCTCTACAACTACCTGAAAAGACGTTGTGGAGAAGTTGGTGCTGGTCTCTTCTCAGAAGTGGTTAGTGATAGAACAAGAGGAAATGGATTCAAGTTACAACAGGATAGGTTTAGACTTGATATTAGGAAGAATTTTTTCACAGGAAGGGCAGTCAAGCACTGGAATGGGCTGCCCAGGGAGGCAGTTGAGTCATCACATCTGGATGTGTTTAAAGCTTATTTGGATGAGGTGTTGAGGGATATGGTTTAGGGTTGAACTTGTAAGATAGGGTAGATAGTTGGACCTGATGATGTCAAGGTCTTCTCCAACCGGACTGATTCTGTGATTTAACCATAAATGCTTCTGGTTCCCTTTAAAAAATTGGAAAAGGGAAAAAAAAGATCAAATTTAAGAGGAGCAGAAGTTGCACACCTTGACCATCTGCCCTTGAATACATCAGCACATGTGATCAGTCTGTTATTTCCGCTTGTAAATGCCTCTAAGGTGTGCAATCATTTATGTGCAAATGGAGCTATCCAGTGGTTATTTGCAGCCCAGAGGCACATTAATCTGATATTTAAGCTTTTAGGAACTGCTTTTCAAAAGTAGTAAGTTTCCATCTGCTCATATAGGGAAGTTCTAATTTCCACCATTATTTCAGCACATTTGGAAATAAGACCCTTGATCTGAAAAGGCATTTTGCTGTGTAGCCTTATGCTTTTGCTCTGATACTAAAAACCATGCATTAAATATATTAGCATTTTAATTACATTCAAACTGAACAGTCTTTAAAACTTTTATAGTAAAATAGGCACTAAAGGTAAGATGAAAAGTCAGTCAAAGGGCTGGTAATAAACTTTTCACAAACCTCTGCATTTATCAGATTACTACTTTTTAATTAGCTCATAGCACAGATTCACACATACTGGTAACTTGATTACTGAAGACATTGCTTTGTTAAAGTAAAACCACCAGCTTGAAATTTGAATACTCACTTTCGTGAGGTCTATAATGCTAGTGATTAGCTTTTCACCATATTAACAAAATTAAACTTTTAGCTGTATATTTTTGCTTACAGCCTGTACTCTTAACTATATCAGACAACATGGACAATAGACTAGTAGGGCTTTTCAGAAGACTTGTGGGTTATCAATAAACATTCACACTTCTCAGGGCAGTACTCCATTGTCATTAGTTCCTGACTACTGCTTCAGTGCCTACAGTAAAGGGAGAATTTTAAAGGAGAGGGCAGGAATAACTTCCCTGTCAGGACAGGCTCAGAGAGTTGGGATTTTTCAGTCTTGAAAAGAGAAGGCTCTGGGAATGCCTAATTGTGGCCTTTCAATATTAAATATAAATAAAATAATANAATATAAATAAAATAATAATACAAATAAAATGAGTAATTATAATGTATAATTAAATCATCAAATATAAATTAGATAAGATGTTATAAAATAATATAAATAAAATAAAAATGAAGAGATCTTATGAGGAAGAAGGAGATAGAGTTTCTACCTGTGGTCATAGCAACAGGACAAGAGACAGTATTTTTAAGCTGAAAGAGGGTATATTTAGATTGGAAATTATGAAGAAATTTTATACAATGAGCCTGGGGAGACAGGGAACTTCTTCCAGAGAAGTATGGGATTCCCATAATTGGTAGTGTTTAAAGTAAATCACTTGGGGCTATGAGCAACCTGACCTAGTGAAAATGTTCTGCCTGCCACATCGAACACTTGGGATTGCTGCCAAATGCCAGGCTGAGTCGTTGCTCCCACTTGTTTCACAGCACAGCACCAGCATGTTGTGCCAGCAAGGCACCCAGTCCTTTCAAAAAGGGAGGACTGTGTCTTGGAGACTATGAAACAGGACACTACATAAAACGTGGTGGGATGAATCATATGACTGGAGTGTT
>VXBP01010311.1:3788-18830 GCA_013400115.1 Rhinopomastus cyanomelas
GAGAGGCTGAGGGAGGTGGGATTGTTTAGCCTGGAGAAGAGGAGGCTCAGGGGAGACCTTATTGCTGTCTACAACTACCTGAGGGGTGCTTGTGGCCAGGAGGAGGTTGCTCTCTTCTCTCAGGCAGCCAGCACTAGAACAAGAGGACACAGCCTCAAGCTGCGCCAGGGGAAATTTAGGCTTGAGGTGAGGAGAAAATTCTTCACTGAGAGAGTCATTGGCCACTGGAATGGCCTGCCCAGGGAGGTGGTGGAGTCGCCAACTCTGGAGCTGTTCAAGGCACGATTGGACGTGGCACTTGGTGCCATGGTCTAGCCTTGAGCTCTGTGGTAACAGGTTGGACTTGATGATCTATGAGGTCTCTTCCGATCTTGGTAATACTGTGATACTGTAATTCCAACAAGAAGCACACTGGTACTGATGATTATCTTAGCTATCTGAGCTGATGCATTCAAGACAGCACTTCACAAGCTGATAACTAAAACTATACGGAACCATAGTGATCATGTTAAAAACCTAATGCATCATTTCCCAGAGCATAAAGCACTTGGCAGAACTTCAGAAATGCAGATGGATTATTTTTCTCTTACGTGAAAACATTCTTCCAAACCTTGAAAGCTGAGTAAACATCTCCATTCAACAGAAGGAAAATCAGCTTCCAAAAGACTGCACTAATATGCTAGGAGGTCATTGCCTTGAGATGCACACAGTAACAGCACAGAAGTTTCTGAGAGAACATTCACATCATGTTTTAACACTAGCTCAGATGCTGTATAGCTATGTATACCCAGAGAGAATCACAGAATGACAGGGATTGGAAGGGACCTCTGGAGATCATCTAGCCCAACCCCTCTGGCCAGAACAGCTTCTCCTACAGCACAATCTCTCTGGGCAATCTGTTCCAGTGCTCTGTCACCATCTGTGTGAAAAAGCATTTTTCCTATGTTTAGACGGAACATCCTACATTCCAGTTTGTGCCCACTGCCCCTTGCCTGGTTGTTGGGTACCACCACAAAAAGTCTATTCACCCTTTAGATATTCATAACCACTGATCAGATCTCCCTGCTGTCTTCTCCTCTCTGAGCTAAAGTATATTTAAAATACATATTTATTATATGCACACATATGAAATGAAGATGCATTGTACCACTTACATACAAAATGGAATGCAACACATCATAGGATCAAATAACAGAATCTTAAGAGTCTTTACACAAAATGATGGTTCCTGCTTTCTTTAGAGGTATGGGCTAGGTTAGCCCAACCTTAACAGGCTCTCAAAGGGAGATGAGCTGAGCTGAACAAAGTCATTACTACAAGGCAACCTCCCAGAAAGCATGGGTCTGTGGAACACATGTACTTCAGCTCACCAGACCCACTCAGCCACTTCAAATAGGACTCAGTAACTGGAGGAGGAAAAATAACTTTGCTGAGATTCTTATTTTCAAAAACAAAGGATTTTGACAATTTTCAAGTCTCAGTTTCCAATATCAGCTCATTTCACCCCAGTAACAGCACTCTATCACACAATTCTTTATAACACTGCTCCTCCTCACTGCATCTACCTTCAAGGCACAGTACTGGGAATTGAAAAAGAGCATCAGAAAAACCTGAATCAGAGGACATTTCAGCCAAGTCTGGCAGAACTGTAAGCCCCAGTCTTGGAAAATCCTTTTTCACTTCACAACACAAGGGTGAAGGGGATTTGCCTCAGCACTCCTACCTACATGGCACCAATCCCCAAATCCCCAAGCGTGTGTATTCTGCACAACTGCATCTTCAATACATTTTGCATTCTTTACTGTTGTATCAGCAAAATCAAACAGTTCAACAGAGTACTGCCCTACCCATCATAAAACACATATTCCAATGTTAGTTTGATGAATAAATCTCTCACCCAGAATGCTTTTTAATAAAAACAATTCCTTATGAGTTTAGCCATAACCTCCAGAGAGACCTGGACAGACTGGAGGGCTGGGCACAGAGAAACCAGATGAGGTTCAACAGGGACAAGTGCAGAGTCCTGCATCTGGGGAGGAATAACAAATTCCACCAGTACAGGCTGGGAGGTGATCTACTGGAAAGCAGTCGTGTGGAGAGGGACCTGGGGGTCCTGGTGGACAACAGGTTAACCATGGCACAGCAATGTGCCCTGGTGGCCAAGAAGGCCAATGGGATCCTGGGGTGTATTAGGAGGAGTGTGTCCAGCAGATCGAGAGAGGTTCTTCTCCCCCTCCACTCTGCCCTGGTGAGGCCTCATCTTGAGTACTGTGTTCAGTTTTGGGCGCCCCAGTTTAAGAGGGACAAGGATCTACTGGAGAGGGTCCAGCGGAAGGCTACGAGGATGATTAGGGGACAGGAGGGCATGGCTTATGAGGAGAGGCTGAGGGACATGGGGCTTTTTAGTCTGGAGAAGAGAAGACTTAGGGGAGATTTGATCAATGTTTATAAGTATCTGAAGGCTGGCCAGGAGCGGTGGGGGACAGGCTCTTTTCACTTGCTCCCTGTGATAGGACAAGGAGCAATGGGTGTAAGTTGCAGCAGAGGAGGTTCCGCCTCAACACAAGGGGGAACTTCTTTACTGTGGGGGTCACAGAGCACTGGAACAGACTCCCCAGGGAGGTCGTGGAGTCTCCTTCTCTGGGGACTTTCAAGGCCCGCCTGGATGCGTTCCTCTGTGATCTGTGTTAGATAGTTTTGTCCTGCTCCGGCAGGGGGGTTGGACTCGATGATCTCTTGGGTCCCTTCCAACCCCTAACATCCTATGATCCTATGATCCTATGAACCCTCTTCCTCCCAGATAAGCCCAGCCACAGACAATGGATATAAAGGTCAATGAGACACTACCCAATCTAATTCAGCAAGAATAGAAAATGATGTTTACATGAACACATGACAGTTGCTGAAATGACAGATTGTTTTGTCGAAGTACTTTATATTCATATGCCAGGAGCTCTCTGCAGCAGGAAAAAACAAAACCTGAGACAGACAACCTTGGCCACAGGAACCCTTGCCAGTCCTCTGTTACAGAATGAAATATCTTCCGGGACATCTAGGGAGAAGATACAGCCTCTCCATCTGTTTGCCCAACTGATGGATACATAGCCAGAGCCATCTTCTTTTTGTTGGCTTCCTTCTCCCCTAATCAAGACACCTATCTTCCAAACCACAGCTGGAGGACATTATTAGATACTTTCAGGCTGGAAGTCCACAACTAGAAGGTTATCTTAGTAACCAATGAGGACACACTACTTCAGGTCCTACAAAAAAGCAGAAGCTAGGCTGAAGGTTCAGCATGTTCCTAATTCCAGACTGGCCACAGTCAAAGCCACCATCATCTACTGCCTTGACAGATCGACAAGCGGAGGTGAGGCCAGGAGTGTTGCAGAGAGAAGGGGAATGCATACAGTGGAACAGGGAATACACAACACATGCAGGAATACTGCTGTTCAATCACAAAACACAAGGGCATAGAAAACTGTTTAATTAGACTCAATTAGCTTTTCAGATTATGGTAACTCAGCATCTTAAATTCAGCAATTCTTTTTCTTTGGTGCAATGAGTAAACCATTTTCAGTTACAGTGACAAATTAATTTCTTATACTTTCTTTGATAAGGTTTAAGTATACAACACCAGCACTATGGGTTGGTATTTGTTTAGAACAAAATATGGGAATCACATTCAAAAACAAGAATTCAGAGTGAATTCTTTTTTCAATAAAATGTTCCAAACAAATCTGCTTCAAATCATTTGGGAATCAGCTTCAGAAACTAAGGTTTATTTTTAACTTAAGGCTTTATTCCAGTTATATATGCAAATCAGTATCTACTAGGAATGCCAACAGATGGCTACCAAACTATGTGTCTGATGACACAAGTTCTTACTCCACAGACCCTACAATCTTTATATGTTCAGAATAAATGAGACACTACTCAACTTTACTTTGACAAAAGCTAAGCAATCATTTCTCTCTTAGTTGATTTTTCTAAATCCCCAAAAAGGTTAAACTTAACTAATGAACAGGCCATACCAAATTTATGTCAATAGCTGAACATCTGTTAAGAGCACTGCTTCTCAAAAGAGCAGGAAGCTTATGTGGTGCTGGTTTGCTTTCATTCACACCTGCTTAATTACATGAAAAACAAATGAAACACTTCAAATACTTTTCAAATATCAATTTCCTTACAACCATGAGCTAGACTCACTACAGAATTGTTTCAAAATCACAACAGCTAACTTGCACAGCCATCAGAGGGACAGACCCCAATGTCTGTGTGAAACTCAGCACAGACTACTTTTCCATTGAGGTTTTTTTTCAGTGTTTCTGCAGGTGTTCAACCTCACACAAAAATGCTCCTGTTTTTCAAGACAGTGAGACAAGTTCAAGATCTTGACCAAAAAGTGATGTACTACATAAACTGATTTTCAATGGGCTGGAAAAAAAAAACCCCACTTAAAACACACTGAACACGTAGTATGCAGGACTTAAAAGTGCTGAAGAGTGGAAAAGAAAATGAATGATTGCTTACTATCAAAGGATCAACCTCCCTAATGTAACACAGGAGGCTAGGGTCCTACATAGTACCACTTACTGCATCCACCAGGTGGATGGATGATGGCAGAGCCGTGGATGTCATCTATCTTGACTTAAGAAAGGCATTTGAAACGGTCTCTTACAGCATCCTTGCAGACAAACTGAGGCAGTGTGGCCTAGATTTCAGGTAGTGAAGTGGATTGTAAACTGGCTACAGGGTAGAAGTCAGAGAGTGGTGGTCAATGGGACAGAGTCTAGTTGGAGGCCTGTATCTAGCGGAGTGCCCCAGGGATCGGTGCTGGGACCGGTCCTGTTCAATCTATTCACTGATGACTTGGATGAGGGATTGGCATGCACTGTCAGCAGGTTTGCTGATGACACAAAGCTGGGTGGTGTCGCCGACACCCCTGCAGACTGTGCTGCCATTCAGCGAGATCTGGACAGGCTGGAGAGCTGGGCTGAGAAAAATTTAATGAGCTATAACAACAGGAAGTGCAGAGTCTTACATCAGGGCAAGAACAACCCCAGGTACCAGTATAAGCTGGGGACCGACCTGTTGGAGTGTAGTGTAGGGGAAAGGGACTTGGGGGTCCTGGTGGACAGCAGGATGACTATGAGCCAGCAATGTGCTNGTGACGGAGCACTGGAACAGGCTGCCCAGGGGGGTTGTGGAGTCTCCCTCACTGGAGATATTCAAGACCCGACTGGATGGGTTCCTGTGTGACTTGGTTTAGGTGATCCTGCTGTTGCAGGCGGATTGGACTAGATGATCTTTCGAGGTCCCTACCAATCCGTAGTGATTCTACGATTCTATGATTTTTAGAAGAGAGCTTAAAAACAACTTTAACTGTGGCATTTCCTAAGCCTTGAGTACTTCCATTAGTAATCAGCATGTTGTCTTAGAAACCTTTAGTTATATTTAATAACAGCTTTGTGCAGACCCTTCAAAAGCAAGCCAGCAGTTTCATTTCTGAATGGGGCTCGTTGCACAAATCAGAACTATGCCAGCATTTAAAGATACAGGATATGGGCTCCCCAACCTTCTCTGGAATAAGATAAATGAAAATATTTTGGCAAGGAAACAGTCCCTCACAAGCAGAACTTCTTAGAAGTTTTTCATACTGAAGAGCACTGTATTAAGCAGCAGCACCAGAGATCAGACCTTAAAGCAGGCTCTTAGTTTTTTCTTACTAAGCAAAGTCAAATGTCAATAAAAGAGGTACCCTTCCTGCTCAAAAGTGAGACTTTTCTGCAAACTTTAACTGTTGACTGTAAATTAAAATAGTGGATAGGAGCTCTTCAGCAGTTTCTCCAAGTACAGAAAGATACAACAGCATACTCAAAAGCCTGCTGTCCACAGAGTCACACTTCTTGCTGTATGGTCCCACCCCCACTAGCACACCTCTGACCACTCACCATGGCAATGTGATTGAATAACCTGGAGGAAAATTATTACTTCCATGCCCAACTATTTCAGTTCTCTCCTAGAATAACAAACTCAGTCCACTCACCAAAAGGTCAGACAAGTGTCAGGTCAACACAAATATTTGGAGTGTGATGCTCCTACAGCATGAACATCTTGCTGCCACTGCCTGATTCATCGTGCAACAGCCTTCAAAACACCAAATGTTAAAGTGTCTCAATTTCCTCTCAAAAGCAAATGGGTCTTCTCTACCTCCATTATAAATGGAAACACTATAAAACACCTGCTTATTAGTATTAATTGTGTCTGTATATAGGAACACAGTGGTGGGAGTTAGAAGAGACCTCTGAATACCATCTAGACCAACCTCTCAACTTCACCTAGAGCAGATCACACAGGAACATGTCCGGGCGAGTTTTGAATGTCTACATAGGAGACCCCACCACCACTACGAACAGCCTGTTCATAAAATCATAGAATCACTATGTTCCAGCAATCTGTTACCCTCACTGTGGAAAAAGTGTTTTCTTATGTTTAAATGGAATCTTCTACATTCCACTTTGTGCCAATTGCTCTGTTACTGGACACCACCACAAAGAATTTGGTTCCATTCCTCTGATACTGCCTTTTAGATATTTGTAAGCACTGATCAGATCTCCCTTCAGTCTCCTTTCTCAGCTAAATGACCCAGTTCTCTACTTACATGGAATTAGCTGGAAATAAGAGGGAAACATTAAGTGAAAGCAATTAGCTTGCTCTGTGGACACATCTCTAACCTTTGATTCAGGAGACTAATTAAAAGGTATAATATTTCTGACTCCCTCTGTGTGTGTAAATACAGCACTTGTGACATTTAAATATATTTCCACCTCAAGATGTATATAAAATTGTGTGAAAATGCAGTTGGATTTGCAGAAAGAAGCAAGCCCAGTGCAAAAAGTACATAGACTTGAAAACCATGAAATTTTTCTTCTCAGTCCCTGCATTCACTGAAGCGAAAGTTTCACGATGTTGTCAAAACATTTACTCCCATCATTTTTCTCCCAAGCACATGATCAAAGTGACAGATGCTGTGACATCCTCTGATCTTTCACCGTGAAGCAATCAAATAGCGCATTGTGGCTTTCAAAGCACTAAAGCCTCATCGGTAATTCCACTCGAGCAAGAGAAATCTCACCCACTTCTCTAAACAAAGGAAAAAATACCCACAACAAACCCCAAACCAAACCTAACAAACCCAACCCCTGTGTCTTGTGAAGCGTCTCATCCCTATATTCACTCCTACATACTCTTGTGTATGTTATCTTTTAATATAGCTTTATTTCCACAGCCTTTAGCCGCTGCCTCCTGGGTCCCATCACCCCACACATCGCCTGCGGAGGAAAATCCGAGTGTGGTTCGGCGACCCTCCCTGAGGCACGGTCCGCTGTTTAAAACCTCTACACACACCCGCTCCGGACTAAGGCTGCTCCTGTGCTCCAAGCCAGCCCGGGTGAAGCCCTCCTGCGCGCAACTCGCCCAAGGCCAGAGCTCGGAGCCGGCTGGTGCGGGCGGCCAGGGCCCCTGGAATGTCCCTGCACTTAAGTGGGGAAGGAGCTTCAGGGAGCCTCGTCGGGCGGGCACTGCAGAGCGGGGCAGAGGGGAGGAAGAAGACGGGGTTCCAAGAAAAAGGCTTTTCTTTCGCCCTTTTTAGGCCAGGGAGGGGCAGGAGCGGGGTGTGGGGGGCATCACAGAGGTGGTGCGGGGACTCCCCCACCCCACAGCACAGTCTCGGAGGGCTGGTTGGTTCCCTTCACCGGGCCGGCCACTTCTCGCCCCAGCCACCCTGCCCGCTCATTCCTGCACCCACCTTTCTGCGCCCCGGTACTCCGCAGCAGCAGCAGCAGCAGCAGCAGGAGGAGGCTGAGGCGGAGCAGCGAGGCCGACTGGCGGGTCCCCGCGGGGAGCGGCCGCTCTGGGCTCACCATGCCCCGTGGCGTGGCCGGCGCTCCCAGGGCATTGCGGGCTGCCGGCGGGGCCGAGCCGAGCCGGGTCTCTGCGCTGCTCCCGCCGCCGCCGCCAGCGGAACGCGCCCGTGAGCCCGCCCGCCAGCTGCTCCCCGGGCCCGCACCAACCGCTTCCGGGTGCGGCGGTGGCGGGGGCTGCCCCGCTTCCTGCCAGACCCCCGCCCCAGGGGCTGCCCCCCGTCACCGCGGCGGTTGCGGGGCCCCGGCTGCCCGGTGCTGGGTAAGTGCCCGGCTAGGGCGGTTGCGGCGGCGCCACCTGGCCAGTCGTGCCCGTGGTGCCTCAGGGGCGGCCTGATGGGGGTTAACGGCCCCAGAAGGGAGCTCCCGGGGTCAACCGCTGAATTTCCCTGTTGTTGCACCGCCTTCCTCCCTTACGGGTTGAATAGCGCGCTTTTCGTTCTATTTCAGTTTTTCTCCCCACAAAGTAGCGATTGAGGCGAAACTGGCCGTAAAAACAAAATTGTGGTAACACGAGTGCTGGTGTTGTTAATGCCAGAATATAAACTGGTGTCCTGGGCAACTTCAGCTCTAGAAAAGCAAGGGATTGGCCATGGATTGCCATTTTCGTTCTTGCCATACAGCTTCTGAACATCTACAGCGGAAGTCGTTGCTAGGCCACTCTCCATCATCTTTGCTAAGTCATGGGGATCAGGAGAGGTGCCTTCTTCCCTTGCCTGGAGAATGGCAAGGGAAGAAGGAGGACCAACTATAAACCAATCAGCCTCCCCTCCATCCCAGGAAAGGTGATGAAACAATTTATCCTTGATGCTGTCTCCAGGCATATCGAGGACAAGAGGACAAGGGGACCGGTCCTGTTCAGTCTATTAATTGATGACTTGGATGAGGGATTGGCATGCACTGTCAGCAAGTTTGCTGATGACACAAAGCTGGGTGGTGTCGCCGACACCCCAGCAGACTGTGCTGCCATTCAGCAAGATCTGGACAGGCTGGAGAGCTGAGCTGAGAAAAATCTAATGAGCTATAACAAGAGGAAGTGCAGAGTCTTACATCGGGGCAAGAACAACCCTAGGTACCAGTATAGGTTGGGGACTGACCTGTTGGAGAGTAGTGTAGGGGAAAGGGACTTGGGGGTCCTGGTGGACAGCAGGATGACCATGAGCCAGCAATGTGCTCTTGTGGCCAAGAGAGCCAACAGCATGCTGGGGTGGATTAGAAGAGGGGTGGTTAGCAGATCAAGAGAGGTTCTTCTCCCCCTCTGCTCTGCCCTGGTGAGACCACACCTGCAGTATTGTGTCCAGTTGTGGGCTCCTCAGTTCAAGAGGGATGTGGAGCTTCTGGAGAGAGTTCAGCGTAGGGCAACAAAGATGATAAAGGAGGTGGAACACCTCCCTTACGAGGAGAGGCTGAGGGAGCTGGGTCTCTTTAGCTTGGAGAAGAGGAGACTGAGGGGTGACCTCATTAATGCCTACAAATATTTGAGGGGTGGGTGTCAGGAGGATGGTACTGTGACCAGTACTATTCATTCTATTCATTGATGACTTGGATGAGGGACTAAAGTGCACTGTCAGCATGTCTGCTGATGACACAAAGCTGGGAGGAGTGGCTGACACCCCAGCAGGCTGTGCTGCTGTTCAGCAAGACCTGTACAGGCTGGAGAGCTGAGCATGGAGGAATTTGATGAAATTTAATGAGGGCAAGTGTAGAGTCTTGCATCGGAGCAAGAAACAACCCCAGGTACCAGTATAGGTTGGGGACCAACCTGTTGCAGAGCAGTGTAGGAAAGAGGGACATGGATGTCCTGGTGGCCAGCAGGATGACCATGAGCCAGCAATGTGCCCTTGTGGTGAAGGAGGTCCATGGCATGCTGGGGTGGGTCAGGACAGGGGTGGTTAGCAGATAGAGCGAGGTTCTCCTCCTCTCCTCTGCCCTGCTAAGACCACATCTAGAATATTGTGTCCAGTTCTGGGCCCCTCAGTTCAAGAGGGACACCAAACTGCTGGAGAGAGTCTAGCTCAGAGCCACAAATGATGAAAGGAGTAGAGCACCTCCCTTATGAGGGAGCTGGGCCTCTTTAGCTTGGAGAAGAAGGGACTGAGGAGTGACGTCATTAATGTTTACAAATATGTGAGGAGTGGGTGTCAGGAGGATGGAGTCAGGCTCTTCTCAGTGTCATCCAGTGATAGAACACGGGATAGTGGGTATAAGGTGGAACATAGGAGGTTCCACATCAATGCGAGAAGGAACTTCTTCATGGTGAGAGTGACAGAGCACTGGAAGGGGCTGCCCAGTGAGGTTATGGAGTCTCCTTCTCTGGAGATGTTTAAAACCCACCTGGCTGTGTTCCTGTGCAACTTGATCTAGGTGATCCTGCTGTGGCGGGGGGATTGGACTAGATGATCTTTCGAGGTTCTTTCCAATCCCTAATGTTCTATGATTGTGTGATTACTAAAACGTAATTCACAGTATCCATCCCATGAGAAAATCCTGCTTTAACAAATTATATTTTTATCTCTTTTGGAAGAAAAAAACAACCAAGGAAACAACCAAGCAGCAAAGGAGGTTCCGCCTCAACACAAGGAGGAACTTCTTTACTGTAAGGGTCACAGAGCACTGGAACAGACTCCCCAGGGAGGTCGTGGAGTCTCCTTCTCTGGGGACTTTCAAGGCCCGCCTGGATGCGTTCCTCTGTGATCTGTGTTAGATAGTTTTGTCCTGCTGCGGCAGGGGGGTTGGACTCGATGATCTCTTTGGGTCCCTTTCAACCCCTTTCAACATCCTATGATTCTATGATCCTATTAAATGAAAATAACTGATAAAAATAAAAGTTTTCTGAGGCCATTTCTTCTTGTTCTTTAAAAAGGTATAGGTAACTTTCAAGTTTTACAACCACGACAGGAAAGCAGAATCACACATCTACACATACTTAGGGTAGATGTCACTGTACAGATTTAGTTCCTCCAGGCTGTCAAGAAAGTACTTTTTTGTTGGGAAAGCACCTAACAGAATCAAAGAATCACCTTTGTAATACCATTCTCAATGTCATCTAGTGATAGGATATGGGGCAATGGTTGTAAGCTGGAACACAGGAGGTTCCACATCAATATGAGAAGGAACTTCTTCATAGTGATGGAGCACTGGAACAGGCTGCCCAGGGGGTTGTGGAGTCTCCCTCACTGGAGATGTTCAAGACCCGACTGGACGGGTTCCTGTGTGACTTGGTTTAGGTGATCCTGCTGTTGCAGGTGGATTGGACTAGATGATCTTTCTAGGTCCCTTCCAATCTGTAGTGATTCTATGATTCTATGATTATCGTCATCACCGCCACAGAAAGGAGGTTTATTGATCCACAGTTTTGACTTGTTTGCACAACTGTGAGTTGTGCAACAGCTGCCAGGAGGCAGGGAATGTTAAACATAAGGATTCCAGTACATTTCATATTTTTCCTCTTTTGAAACATTTTTAGCAACACACAAAAGCAAAGTCAATGTAAAGTTATCTCTAATGTGGGTGTTTTAAGCCAGCTTGTAAGATGTAACAGTCACCAACACATCCTGCAAGGCGCTGTGGAAGATGAATCAAAAGTAATTTATGTGCATTCCTTTTTCCTCCCTGTCACAGGTCACATGAAGCAGTTGTATGACTATAGTAACTTCCTTTCTTTACTACAAAGACCACCTTCCTGATATCACTTGTCATTAATGGTGTTTGTTGAGTACTGGAAAAACCACCCCTTGAATTATTTGTGGCTTAGTAGTGCCATGCTTTAACATGAGTATCCTACACAGAAATCAATAACAGCTTCTGGTGGACCCATTAGAGGTTTCCTCTTGTGTTTCCTTTCTATTGTGAAGGCTGTGTGAAGTGTTTTGTTATCTTGACTGTTCTAAAGGTTTTTATTTGTTCATGTAAAATGGATATATGCATCAGTGAGAGAGCTGGTTTTTAAAAGGTGTGTGAAAGCATGCAGAAATCCTAAAAACAGCCAGAGGATAAATTTGCCTCATCTATCTTGCTGAGATTTTTTAGCTGTGAGAAGAGAAGAATGAGAGGAGACCTGATCAACATCTCTAAGTATCTGAAGGGTGGCTGGAGGGAGAAAGATGCTAGACTGTTTTCAGTTGTGCCCAGTGACAGGACATGGAGCAATGGGCACAAGCTGGAATACAAGAAGTTTCATTTAAAAGTAAGGGAACATCTCTTTACGGTGCAAATCCCAAAGCACTGGAACAGGTAGCCCAGAGAGGTTGTGGAAGCTCCTTCTCTGGAGATATTCAAAAGCTGCCTGGATGCAGTTCTGTGACCTTGGAAGTTCATTCTGAAGCCACATTTCCTGACTAGAAATGGTTTATTTGGAGCCCTAATTCCTAATATGCAGTCTAAACTTCTATTGGTGTAATGTGAAGCCATTTCCTCTCATCCTAGTGCTTGTTACTTGGGAGATGAATGACCCTCACGTCACTAAAACTCTCATTTAGGGAGTTATAGAGAGCCGTAACATTTCTCCTGAGCCTTCTTTTCTGGGTAGACAACACCAGTTCCTTAAGCTGCTCCTCAAAAGATTTGTGCTGCAGACTTTACCAGCTTTGTTGACCTTCTTTGGACACATTCCAGCAACCTCAGTGTAGTGGGGGGCCTAAAACTCAACACAGTATTCAAGGTGTAGCCTTAACTGGACTGAAAAACATGAAGCACATGAAAAAACCGAGAGAGGTAAAGATCTTCATAAGGGAATGTTAAGGGGAGTAACCCTTGTTGCCTACAGCTGCCCGACAGGACAGGATTGGAGGAAGGAATTAGTATTTTCTCAGAGGTGCATGGTGATGGCAGAATAGGCAACAGAGATAAGTTGCATCACGGTACATTCCATATTCCAGATAAAAGGGGGAAACAATACCATGAGAGTTGTCAGTTATCAAACATTAGAACAGGTTGCTTGGAGAGGTTGTAGAATCTCATCTGATCAACGTGACCTAATTAGACCTGTCCTGAGCAGGTAGCTGAACCCTTGGAAGTCCCTTCCAGCCTGAATTATAAGTACATGCCTTTGAGGCACCAGGTAACATACCATGGAGGAAAGTCCTCGAGATACCAGGCATGTTCCAAGTGAGCAAAAAAGATTTTCAACTTTTCTGTTTATGGAGCTATGTTAACAACATGTGAACCCAGTGCTTAGGGACATGGTGTAGTGGCAAGCTGAGTCAAAGTTTGAACTTGATCTGAAAGGTCTCTTCCAACCAAAGAAATTTTGTGATTTTTTTTCTCTGACAGTAAACAGAAACATGCAATAAATATATACAAACATACAGTAAAACATGCAGCTAATACAAGTGCTGTATGTGCATCAAAGAGCCATATGTCTCCTCCTAGATGTCAGCAGAAACCTGAAGGTTATTGGTAGCATTGTTACATATCTCGACTTGTGAGTAAGTCCAGATCTGTACTCAGGTTCACACCTCTCTGCTATCCACTGAATTATTAGATCACCTTCCTTCAGTTTATAGAAAACAAATTTCAAGCCAAACTGCTCTTGGTGGAATTCCAGCTAAGAGAATTATGCCACCTGTTTGATGAGCATATTCTTAGAGTTATTTACATTACAGCTACAGTGGCAACAGAGTCAAATTTGACTGATAAATTTAGAGGTATTAGCACCAGAGAAATGAGACATATGACTTACAGTTGCACATTGACTTTGTGGAAGTGCTTTCTGAGAAGTCCAATATGTAAGTTACAGCTTGCAATCTGCTGAGACATCAAACTTCAGTACTTCAGTATGCAAATAATTTTAAGGATGTAGTATCCTACAATAATTTGCACAATTTTCTATAAACAAAATGTTTTCTAGCATTTACAAGAGTTTAACAAGAGTAAAGTTCACTCCAGAGTGAGTGACTTATTAAGTCACTTATTAAGCATTTTCTGGTCTGTTTTGGCTCCTCTTAGCATTCTTGGAAAGCTGTGCAGGGTTGAACACTCCTGGACAGAGTGAACTATCCAGGAGATATACTGAAAACGCAAACTGCTTTACCAGAGTACACTCTAAAGAGATCATTTCATATTGAAGGAAATTGCTAACTTGTGTGTCTATTAGGTAACTAGCTCTCTTATCCGAGAGTGGCTAGATCCAGTGTCCTGCCCAAGAATAAATTCATCCAGCTCAGCAGGCATGTTTGACATAGGCCATGGAAAAGTCATGCCATCTCTAAAACTATCCAGGCTTCATAGTTCATTAAGGGATTATTAACTGAAATACAGCTTTGTAGTGTAACAGCTACAATAGTGGGGCAGAACACCATTCTTTTCTTATTACTTTTAATTGTTAAAATATTTGAATTAAACCAGAAACTGTTATTGAAGAAGTTATTGTTCTCCTTTGCCATAGATTTACGCTTCTTGGAAAACACATTTTAATAGATGGTTCCTTAGTGTTTTAAATGAAATACCCAAAAGAAAGCCATTAAAAATTGAGTTCTATGGAACGGAAACAGCTTTGAAGTTTCAGGAGCTTACATGATATTTCAAATGTTATTTTATTAACTGTTGTTATGACTAACCTGCAGCCAAGCTGAATGTTTACTGCCTGATCTTACAAACACTTCCAGAACCCAGCCTACAGCATATAGAATAGAATCATAGAATCATAGAATCACTACGGATTGGTAGGGACCTCAAAAGATCATCTAGTCCAATCCGCCTGCAACAGCAGGATCACCTAAACCAAGTCACACAGGAACCCATCCAGTCGGGTCTTGAATATCTCCAGTGAGGGAGACTCCACAACCCCCCTGGGCAGCCTGTTCCAGTACTCCGTCACCCTCACCGTGAAGAAGTTCCTTCTCAGGTTGATGTGGAACCTCCTATGCTCCAGCTTACAACCATTGCCCCTCATCCTATCACGACATGACACCGAGAACAGCCCAGCTCCATCCTCCTGACACCCACCCCTCACATATTTGTAGACATTAATGAGGTCCCCCCTCAGTCTCCTCTTCTCCAAGCTAAAGAGACCCAGCTCCCTCAGCCTCTCCTCGTAAGGGAGGTATTCCACCTCCTTTATCATCTTCGTTGCTCTACGCTGAACTCTCTCCAGAAGCTCCACATCCCTCTTGAACTGAGG
>VXBP01010311.1:21410-32251 GCA_013400115.1 Rhinopomastus cyanomelas
TGAGGGAGGTGGGATTGTTTAGCCTGGAGAAGAGGAGGCTCAGGGGAGACCTTATTGCTGTCTACAACTACCTGAGGGGTGCTTGTGGCCAGGAGGAGGTTGCTCTCTTCTCTCAGGCAGCCAGCACCAGAACAAGAGGACACAGCCTCAAGCTGCGCCAGGGGAAATTTAGGCTTGAGGTGAGGAGAAAGTTCTTCACGGAGAGAGTCATTGGCCACTGGAATGGCCTGCCCAGGGAGGTGGTGGAGTCGCCAACTCTGGAGCTGTTCAAGGCACGATTGGACGTGGCACTTGGTGCCATGGTCTAGCCTTGAGCTCTGTGGTGACAGGTTGGACTTGATGATCTATGAGGTCTCTTCCAACCTTGATAATACTGTGATACTGTGATACTGTGATACTGTGATATTAGGTAGGATCTCATACTGTCTTCTACTCCTGAACCAGTTTATGTTTACTGGTTCAATGGCCAGTGCTACCAAGATCCTTCAAATAAAAAGAGTTAGGAAAACTGTTAAATCCAAATTGTGTCTCGTAACTATGGTTTTGGTACTCTTGAATAAAAGCAGCACTTTGAAGTAGTGAGCAATCTAAATTCTGTGGATGCAGTGAATCCTATGACTTAGCAGAAGCTGAAGGAGGAGACTATGATTACCATAGGATTAATTCAGCACATAGGCATGGGCAGGATTTTCATCATGGTTTTATCTTCTGTAGGAATGAAGAACATATCTACACTTAGGTCTGTAGCTATTTTGCTGAACCAAGAACCATGATTAATGGTTCAATTACTGCTGCTTCAATTACTTTCATACATTTAATCTCAATTTTATAGTGAATGTATTGTTCTACGCATCCTTTCCAATATTATGCACTTTTGTCAGAGGACTAACTTCATTAATGTTCATAAATATGCCAAGAGCAGGTGTCAGGAGGATGGCGTCAGGCTTTGCTGAGTGGCATCCAGTGATAGGAAAAAGAACAACATGTGGGCTGGAACGTGAAATATGAGAAGGAACTTCTTCACAGTGAGGATGACAGAGCACTGTAACAGGCTGCCCAGACTCTTTCTCTGGAGATGTTTAAAACTCGTTGGATGCGTCCCTGAGCAATTTGATCCTGCTGTGACAGGGGGATTGAACTAGATGATCTTTTGAGGTCACTTCCAATCCCTAATGTTCTGTTATTCTGTGATTCAGTTTCCTTTTTCCCCTTGCTTCTTTTAAGCAAACTTCAGGTTAAAATACTCTTTCATGACCTGTGTACCTCCTCCAAATTTTTGTCTTGCCTATAGCCCTCTGCATCCTTACTTGTTCATTCCTCTTGAGTTACTTTAGTCACTCTGCCAGGTTGAAATGTAATTTGATTTTACACTGATTCTTGGTTCCAGTCTCATTGACCAGCAGTAACTTGAAAACTTTCAGATGTCTGGCTCCTCTAAAGATGCAGCTCTTTACTGATGTATCCACAGACCTGAGAACAAACTACATTTATGAAATTAGGAAAACAATTACAAGTGCCCTTTCATAAAGGTGGCTTAACAAGGGGAGCAGAATGTCGCATGTTTTAGGCCTACATGTTCAACTTAAAGAAAATACTATGTCCATATATCAATGTCAGAGAACAGCATAATATTTAATTTTAAAATATTTATGCCTAATGCTGCCTGCAGAGGAGCCTCAGATGAAACAGCAACTTGAGGTGAGACTTTTGGGCCACAGTCTGGAACCTGTGACAGCAATGTCTGGAAGATAAGATCCAAAAGGAAGACCTTCAAGCAAAATATTCTATTGCAGAAGCAGATGCATTCTTCTTTCTGCAGATGAGATTAGTAATCTCTGTAGCAAATAAATTCATTTCTTCCAATAGTTTATACTTTGACTGCTCCTAAAATTGTGAATCAGAGGATGAACATATTGGTAGCTACTCTACCTCTTCCAGATAAAGAATTTGTAGAGCAGCCTAATTTTTTTTATCTGATTGGTTGTAGTCCCATCAAAGCAAGTTTTGCTGAGAGGAACTGCAAACACATCAGTACTATGATGGGTAAAGTGATGTGCACTGAAAAAGAGAAAATGTAAAAAGGTAAAAATATGTTTTTGGGACTCCAGATACATGGTAAAAAGCCAATTATATCTTCTGTACAGGTATAAGTATTGTGCTGCTGATGGACAACCCTAACTGGTGCCAAAGGAATGCAAAGATAGAACTGCAAGCAAAAATTACTCAGCTTCAAGAAAATCAGTGTAACATTTAATTGACATAGCAGATAATCATAATTTTACATGGGACAAAGCCTGAAAATATCCTGACCAGAGAGCAGTGGTCAATGGGACAGAGTGTAGTTGGAGGCCTATATTGTATTGCAATAGTGTACTATACTAATAAAGACATGCATGGAAATAAGGAACAAATGTAAAGAAAAAATAGGACAGTTTTATGTGAAATTCAAACTTTATCACAGGGCTAATGCTTCTCCTGGAGAATGGCATTGCAAGTTGCTATGAAACCCGGGAAATGTATGTGTTGCCAGCAGCTGACTGCTGGCAGGTGATGTCTGTGCAAGAGTTTTAAGAATCAAAATAAAAAGAAAAACAGAAGAAAACAAAACCAAAAAAGAAATAACATATCTCACAAAAGAGTAAGTTGCCTTTAAATTTTACCCGAATTAAATTAATTGTGTCCCTGCCCATGGCATGGGAGTTGGAACTAGATGATCTTTAAGATCCTTTTCAACCTACACCATTCTGTGATCATATGATTCTATGATTTTAGGGTTGCTTACTCATATGTTTTGGAAGAACTGTTCACTTTTCATTTTGTACTGAGCTTGAAATTGTTGATTTATATTTCAGATCTAGAGAGCTACTTAGGTGCCTGAAATACTCTTTTGCTACAGCACATTGGCTTGAAGAAAAGGCATTATCTCTCCCTGCAGAGTTAGTCTGCATGCCTGCTGAGATAGAAAACGCAAGGTACAATAAGAGCAAGTTACAACTGGGCCAACCTGGAGACCTTCACAGAAAAAATTGCTCATATAGTCAGCAGATGTTTTGCCTAATCTGACACATCAGATCGTGTACTTCCCAGAAGTCTTGTATCAAAGTATAGAAGATTAATCAATATCATATTTATGTATAAAATAGGCTAAGGGACACTACTAACTTTTTGGCAACTGACCAACTAATAAAAGCATGGTTGCATGGGATTTACCTTCCCATGCTCAGAGTGGGGCAACAAGCCAGTATAACATCTGCTTATTATTCACTGCAAAGCAAATGTACAGTGCTGACACCATTAATCAGCTGGTCTAATGAATAAAATGTCAAAAGCTGACGTAAGAAAGCTTGGCTTTACATTTCATATGGATCTGCATGGGTCCATCTAATGATGAGTTAGTTAACCACAAAAGATGAAGAATGACTCCTGCCTAGTGTTTGACTAAATATAAATATATACACAGAAAAAGTGTAAAGAAATTAGAGATATGGGAAGTGGTTCTACAAAAATCAATCAAATAACATTGGGTCTCCCTCTTCATGATATGATATTAAACAGAATGGATGAAAACATTTCTGGCTTGAGTCCTACCCACAGGTTGCAAGCTGTGCCTTACTAGTTTACTTCATTCATAGAACTGTTAATTGGTGGGTAGCACTTCTTCCCCATTCCCATCCTTCTCTGTGCAGTACCTAAAAAGCATTAATCTCAGTGGAACAGGTGAAAAGCAGTGCAGGAGTGATTGAAATCTGGTTGAATTATGGATGAAAACTGAGTAGCAGTCAGTAAAGGGTGTTGTTACATCCTTATTTAATGAGGACTAGAACATCTCGCAGGAAAAGCGTAGGTAAGGAACACAAACACAGGGAAACTAGGGATAGCTTAGAAAATGCAGTACTTATTCTATTGCTTTGTCAAATTAACTTTTAAAAATACAAGGCATTTCAGCTTCCAAGATTCCCTTTGGAAGATGTCTCTGGATTGTAGTGTACTTTGGCCTCAGTAAATTTTTTTCATGATATTCTTTTTTTTTAAGCCTGAATTTCTTCCCACAATTACTAGCACAGCTCCTCTCACTCTGCCCTGGTGAGACCACATCTGGAATACTGTGTCCGGCTTACCCAACTGAGTCAACTGAATGGGGCCCGCACTCACCACAACTGAGTCAACTGTAGGCCCCTCTCTTCAAGAAGGAACAGAACTGCTTGAAAAAGTCCAGTGCAGAGCCACAAAGATGATGAAGGAAGTGGAACATCTACCTGATAAGGAAAGGCTGAGGGAGCTGGGTCTCTTGTGCTTGGAAAAAAGGAGACTGAGAGGTATCAGGAGGATGGAGTCAGGGTCTGCTCAGTGTCATCCAATGACAAGACAAGTGGGTGTAGAATCATAGAATCATAGAATCACTATGGATTGGAAGGGACCTTGAAAGATCATCTGGTCCAATCCGCCTGCAACAGCAGGATCACCTAAACCAAGTCACACAGGAACTTATCCAGTCGGATTTTGAATATCTACAGTGAGGGAGACTCCAGAACCTCCCTGGGCAGCCTGTTCCAGTGCTCCGTCACCCTCACCGTGAAGAAGGTTGATGTGGAACCTCCTATGTTCCAGCTTACAACCATTGCCCCTCGTCCTATCACTACATGACACTAAGAACAGCCCAGCTCCGTCCTCCTGATACCCACCCCTCAAATATTTATAGACATTGAGGTCCCCCCTCAGTCTCCTCTTCTCCAAGCTAAAGAGACCCAGCTCCCTCAGCCTTTCCTTGTAAGGGAGGTGCTCCACCTCCTTCATTATCCTCATTGCCCTACGCTGAACTCTCTCCAGAAGCTCCACGTCCTTCTTGAACTGAGGAGCCCACAACTGGACACAATACTCCAGGTATGGTCTCACCAGTGTAAGCTGGAACATAGCAGCTTCCATATCAGTACAAGAAGAACTTCTTCACATTGAGGGTGACAGAGCACTGGAATGGACTGCCCAGAGGGGATGTGGAGTCTTCTTCTCCATAGATGTTTAAAACCCACCTGACCATGTTCCTGTCTGACTTGGCCTAGGTGATCTGCTGTGTCAGGGGTTGGACTAGATGATTTTTCGAGATCTTGTCTAATCCCTAATGTTCTGTGATTCTATGATCTCCCTCTATGACCATCTGACTTGCCTTTTGGATGGGGGGAAGCCTGTGGATGTTATCTACTTAGAATTCAGTAAGGCTTTTGACAGTTTCCCACAACATTCTTCTAGAGAAACTGGTAAATCATGGTATAGACATATGCACTAGTGACTGGGTTAAAAACTTGCTGAATGGCCATTCCCAGAGAGTGGTGATTATTGTGTGAAATCTAGCTGGCTGCCAGTCAGCAGTAGTGTCTCACAAAGATCAGTTTTTGGGCCAGTCTTGTTTAATGTCTTTATTGGCGATCTGGATCTGAGGATTGAATGGGACGGAGTCTAGTTGGAGGCCTGTATCTAGTGGAGTCCCTCAAAGGTTGGTACTGGGACCAGTCCTATTCGGTCTATTCATTAATGACTTGGATGACGGATTAGGGTGCACTGTTAGCAAGTTTGCTGATGACACAAAGCTGGGTAAGTGTGGAGTCTTGCATGTGGGCAAGAACAACCCCAGGTACCAGTATAGGCTGAGGACTGACCTGTTGGAGAGCAGTGCAGGGGAAAGGGATGTGGGGGTCCTAGTAGACAGCAGGATCACCATGAGCCAGCAGTGTACTCTTGTGGCCAAGTGGGCCAACAGCATCCTGGGGTGGATCAGAAAGGGGAGTGTTAGCAGATCAAGAGAGGTTCTTCTCCCCCTCTACTCTGCCCTGGTGAGACCACATCTGTGGTATTGTGTCCAGTTGTGGGCCCCTCAGTTCAAGAGGGGTGTGGAGCTGCTGGAGACAGTCAAGTGTAGGGCAATGAGGATAATGAAGGAGGTGGAGCACCTCCCTGCTGAGGAGAGGCTGAGGGTGCTGGGTCTCTTTAGCTTGGAGAAGAGGAGACTGAGGGGTGAACTCATTAATGTCTATAAGTATGTGAGGGGTGGGTGTCAGGAGGATGGAGCCAGGCTCTTCTCAGTGTCACCTAGTGATAGGATGAGGGGCAATGGTTGTAAGCTGGAACATAGAAGGTTCCACATCAATCTGAGAAGTAACTTCTTCCCAGTAAGTGTGATGGAGCACTGGAACAGGCTGCCCGGGGAGGTTGTGCCTTCTCTGGAAACGTTTAAAACCTGCCCGGATGCGTTCCTGTGTGACTTGGTCTAGGTAATCCTGCTGTGGCAGGGGGATTGGACTAGATGATCTTTCAAGGTCCCTTCCAATCCCTAATGATTCTGTGATCCTGTGATTCTGTGAACTGTTTTCTTTGCAAGAAATAGCTGAAGAACAATAGTAGCATAAAATAATTTGTGGTGTGATGATAATAAAATAAATCAATCTATATAAATGAAGTTATTTTAAATTAACAACAAAGCAATGTTGTGAAAAAGACCTGTTATAAAACTATAAGAAGCATTTGGTGAAGTAGACCGGACTGAATAGCTCAAAGCTCTGAATGTTGAGGAAATTTGTGAGAATTTTTGGGTGTGTGTGACACAAAAAGCCCTTGTGAATGCCAGTAAAATAAGAAACAATTTTAGAGGGGAGGTCTGGCTGTAACTGGATGACCAGCTACACAGAAAGATGTAGTAGAAGTTAACAAAAGCTTAGAAAAAATGGAAAATGAAATGAAACAACTAAAATTTCTGTTTCCTAAAGATCAGAAAAGCTAGCAATAAAACAGATATACACCATCCAAAAAAAGCTGGGTGGAGTAGAATCATTTAAAATAATGAACCATTGTGCAATATTTAGAGATCAGAAATTATTAGCCACTGAAGACAGCAAAAGAAAATGGGAGCTATTCTTCCGATCTTGAACAGCAAACAGTACTTCTGAATTTAAAAATAAAGAAAAAACATGATGTGCATCATAAACTTCAATAGTAACCAAGGCTTTAGAACATGTTGTAAAGGAAAGTATATTGGGCATAAAGCTGATGAAAAATAGGACAGTATAGTGTCCATGAAAGGTTTATGAAAAGCAACAGATTGATCTGGCATTGTTTTTGACAACAATCAACTTTTCTCAGGGAAAGATCATACAGTAAAGCTATAATTACATTTTTAAAGTGTTCTCATACAGTTTCACAACTGATTGGGAGGAGATGTGAAAAACTTTAGGAATCTCCTTAGCATGCAAATACAAATGAGTAGAATAAAACATGTGTTTCATTAACGGGTTTTTGGTTTTTTTTATGGAACTCCGTGTTGCCAAATCTTCTCATGAATGGCCTTGGCACAAAGCCTAGGGCCATATTAATGAAATCTCTTAATAACACAGTTGGGGGCATTTTCAGTATAGTCGCAAAATAATCTATTAAGGAGAAGGAATAGATTAGCATACAAGAAAGACTGTTTCCAAATCAGGAGTAATAGAAATGTGATGAACTACAGTAAAATTCATGGTCTAATATTATGGCACCTGGCTAGCTCAGTTGGTAGAGCATGGGTTTGAGCCCCATGTAGGACAGCAAATCTTGAGACAGTACTGTAGGCTTACCCTGCTCCAGCAGCGGGGGTGGACTTAGATGATCTTTCGAGGTCCCTTCCAACCTGTAACGTTCTGTGAAATTCACAGTTTAACAGCTGGAGGGGTCCAGGTCAGTACTGGGACCAGTACTATTCAATATATTCATTAATGACTTGGATGAAGGATTAGAGTGCACTGTCAGCAAGTTTGCTTCTGATGACACAAACCTGGGAGGAGTGGTCAATGCACCAGCAGGCTGTGCTGCCATTTGGCAGAAATTGGACAGGCTGGAGTGTTGAGGGGGAAAAACTGAATGAACTATAACAAAGGCAGTATAGAGTCTGGTATCTGGGCAAGAACAACCCCAGGTACCCGTATAGGTTGGGGACTGCGCTGTTGGACAGCAGCACAGGAGAAAGGGACCTGGAGATCCTGGTTGCCAGCAGGAGCCAGCAATTGGCCCTTTTGGCCAAGAAGGCAAATGGCATCCCAGGAAGGATTAGAAGAGGAGTAATTTGTAGATAGAGAGAAATTCTCCTCCCCCTCTCCTCTGCCCTGGTGAGATCACATCTGGAATATAGTGTGCAGTTCTGGAAGGACACAGAACTGCTGGAGAGAGTTCAGCATAAAGCCACAAAGACAACGAAGAGTGTGGAATGTTTCCCTGATGAGGAAAGGCTGAGGGAGCTGGCTCTCCTGAGCTTGAAAAAAAGGAGACTGAGGGGTTACCTCATTAATGTTTATAAATATATGAAGGGTGGGTGTTAGGAGGATGGAGGCAGGCTCTTCTCAGTGTTATCCAATGGTAGGACAAGGGGCAATGGGCGTAAGCTGGAACAGGTTACACATAAATATGAAGGAACTTCTTCATGGTGAGGGTGACAGAGCACTGCAATGGGCTACCCAGGGTTGTTGTGGAGTCTCCTTCTCTGGACATGTTTAAGACCCGCCTGGCTGTGTTTCTGGGTGACTTGATCTAGATGATCTGCTATGTCAGGAGGATTGGACTCGATGATCTTTGGAGATCCTTTCCAGTCCCTAATGTTCTGTGGTTCCGAGATTCTGTGACTTGTCTTAGACCAATAGAACAACTAAGAGACGTGAGTGGCACAAAGGCATGAAGAAGACCAACGTGATTCTTATCTGAGGGGCAAAATATTTAACAAAGGTGAGTTAATTTTAAGTTCATTTTATATGAAACAAGTAAAATCCTGTGGAAAGTCATGTTTTAGTAACGAGAATTAAATAATAAAATTATTTGCATTGGATGCACAGAACGCAGTCAGAGGTGGGGCACTAGTCTGGTCAGGAGACTGGATACTACAAAGCCTGCTTTGCTAAGGTGCCTAAACTAATGATATTGTTTAAATGAGCACTTAGATAAGCTCCCTGATAAGAGGAGTTTGGTCTTCATTGCAAAAGATTATACTGGCAATATGACAGCTAAAAGATTATCAAAGAGCAGAGCAAGGAGTTATCAAACCAGCCTTCTGACATAACAGCTGAAACAAGACCAATCCTATTTTGGTAGTATTGCCATTGGTTTATGGAAACATGTTTATTAAATGGTTGTTTACCATAAGAGGAGATTGCACTTTGTGAACCTCAGGGCTTTTCTACACAATATCAAGTTCTTTTTTTCCTGACTTTCTCCTAAAGGAGAAAAAGAAACCAAAAAGGGGAAAATGTCATTTAAAGTTGTCATTGCTGTTTATCACTGAGGAAACTACTTTAATTCAGATAGTTTGAAAAACTCACTGTGGCCTTAGAAAGCTTTAGGGATTGTTTAGGTTCCCCTCAGACTCTAGTTGATATAGTACTTGATCTTTGACTCCTGAACACCTCTCTATTCTCTAAGTTTCCTTGTTATAGTGCTTCTCTAGGTTCAGCTTTTCCTGATGAGGCTCAAATTGTTCTTGGACTAGGCTGTGTTGAGGTACAATCTTGAAAGAGTTTGAAAATAATAGCATGGTTTGGGTTGAAAAAGACTTTTAAAAATAATCTAGTCCGATCCCCTGCAGTAAGCAGGGACATCTTCAACTAGATCAGGTTTCTTCAGAGCACTATCCAGCCTGATCTCAAATGTCTTCAGGGATGGAGCCTCTACTACATCTTTGGGTAACCTGTTCCAGTGTTTCACCACGCTCATTGTAAAGAATTTCTTTCTCATACTGAGTCTATATCTTCCCTCTTTTAGTATAAAACCACCACCCCTTGTCCTATGACAATAGGCCTTGCTTAAAAGTCCATCCCCTATGTTTCTTACAGGCTCCCTTTAGGAACTGCAAGGCTGTAATAACTTCTTGCTAGAGTCTTCTTTGCTCCAGGCTGAATAGCCCCAACTATCTCAGCCTGTCCTCACAGCAGAGGTGCTTGATTTCTCTGACCATTTTTGGGGTCCTTCTCTGGAACCACTTCAATAGGTTAATGTTCTTGTGTTGAGAACCCCAGAGATGGGTCAGTAACTCCAGGTGGAGTATCATCACAGCAGAGGGGGAGAACCACCTCCCTTAACCTTCTGGCCATGCTTCTAGTGATGCAGCCCAGGATGGCAGAAGAATAAATATAAGGCAGAGCCATATCCACACCTTCACTTTCGACAATTTTTAGAAAAGCTCCAGCAGAGATGGGGGAAGTAATCTTAAGAATTTCGAGGTCCCTTCCAATCCGTAATGATTCTATGATTCTATGAAGATGTGTCTTTGTGAACTGCAGTGCCCAACTCACTGTGAAGTTCCTTCTCAGGTTGATGTGGAACCTCCTATGTTCCAGCTGACAACCATTGCCCCTCGTCCTATCACGACATGACACCAAGAACAGCCCAGTTCCATCCTCCCGACACCCACCCCTCAAATGTTTGTAGACATTAATGAGGTCACCCCTCAGTCTCCTCTTCTCCAAGCTAAAGAGACCCAGCACCCTCAGCCTTTCCTCATAAGGGAGGTGCTCCACCTTCTTTATCATATTTGTTGCCCTACGCTGAACTCTCTCCAGAAGCTCCACATCCCTCTTGAACTGAGGGACCCAGAACTGGACACAATACTCCAGGTGTGGTCTCACGAGGGCAGAGTAGAGGGACAGAAGAACCTTTCTTGATATGCTAACCACCCCTCATCTAATCCACCCCAGGATGCTGTTGGCCCTCTTGGCCACAAGAGCACATTGCTGGCTCATAGTCATCCTGTTGTCCACCAGGACCCCCAAGTCCCTTTCCCCTACACTACACTCCAACAGGTCAGTCCCCAGCCTATACTGGTACCTGGGGTTGTTCTT
>VXBP01010311.1:39701-99946 GCA_013400115.1 Rhinopomastus cyanomelas
TTCTACCCTGTAGCCAGTTTACAATCCACCTCGCTACCCGAAAATCTAGGCCACACTGCCTCAGTTTGTCTGCAAGGATGCTGTGAGAGACCGTGTCAAATGCCTTTCTTAAGTCAAGATAGATGACATCCACGGCTCTGCCCTCATCCATCCACGTGGTTACACCCTCATAAAAGGCTATCAGGTTGGTCAAGCATGACTTTCCCTTTGTGAAGCCATGCTGACTGTCCCTAATGACCCTCCTGTCCTTGATGTGCCTGGAAACAGCCTCTAGGACAAATTGTTCCATCACCTTTCCTGGGATGGAGGTGAGGCTGACCGGTCTATAGTTACCTGGGTCTTCCTTCTTTCCCTTTTTAAAGATTGGGGTAACATTTGCTATTTTCCAGTCCCTAGGCACCTCTCCCGTTTCCCAGGACCTAGCAAAGATGATGACATCTGGAGTATTTTGTCCAGTTCTGGGTCCCCCAGTTCAAGAGGGATGTGGAGCTGCTGGAGAGAGTTCAGCGTAGAGCAACAAGGATGATGAAGGAGGTGGAGCACCTCCCTTATGTGGAGAGGCTGAGGGAGCTGGGTCTTTTTATTTTGGAGAAGAGGAGACTGAGGGGTGACCTCATTAATGTCTATATGAAACATTTAAAACCCTGCTGGATATGTTCCTGTGTGACTTGGTCTAGGTGATCCTACTGTGGCAGATGGATTGGACTAGATGATCTTTCAAGTTCCCTTCCAGTCTCTAATGATTCTATGATTCTATGATCAGTCTCTTCTTCCAAGTACTATAAACTGCATTCTTCCACCTGAGTGTTTTAAGAAGATCTCTTGCTCAACTATGAAGTTTTACTTGCTTCTCTTGCCTGATTTTTTGCTTTTTAGGGATGCATTGATCCTGAGCTTGCAGGAGGTGGTGCTTAAAACTAACCAGCTGTCTTGAGCTCCCATACCTTTTAGATCTCTAGTCCATGGTATTTCTTCAATCAGTTTCTCAAACAGATCAAAGTTAGCCATTCTACAGTCCAGGGTTTTGACTTACTTCCACCCTAGCATGATTGTCTTGCTTTTGACTTGCATTCAAGTTACTTCAGGCTTCATCTTCCCCTTCCTGAGCTGCAGACATGGACTGCTTGTGTCCCAGTGGGATGCTGTGGCTGCAGTTTCTGTAGTCTGTTTCCAAACTTAAGCTGCACAGTGCAAAATATAACGAACAAATACACGTCAAGATGGAAATAAAATCTGAAAGGAATAGTCTGGGCCCCTGCTAGCATCACAAAATATTTTCTGGAGTGAGTGTAAATAAGTCTTAGACCTCGTAACTAGAAGTTGCAGATTGACCTTTAATATAAAGCAATTTAAAGAAGTTGGATTTAAACTGAACACAAAATCTGACCAGTTCTGAAATGAAAAGTAGCTGCTTAACTGGTTATGCAGTTATGTGCACAAGAAAAATAGTACCTTTAATCATAGATATACTAACTCAGAAATAATGAGGGCTTACTTAGTTCTGAGCCTTAGTTGTGACCTAACAATAGTTCCCTGTAGTATGAGTTGTCTGTAGTGCAATTTAAATTCTTTGATGGCCATGTAAAAGAACCCTTCAGCCTATCAAGATATATCTGGAATGTAAAATTTACATTTTGTGTATTACTTTAAGATAAAATTGCACAAAACACCTCTTTTCATTTTTTTCCCGGGTTGAATGTCATCAGAGCATAGTCTGGCCTATTTCCGGGGTTCTGGAACATGACCAATGTCATCCAGTTTCAGTTATGTAGCTGAGACTGGTATCCATGACGAATTAAAAATCATCATATTCATGTTTGATGTTTACCTAGGATCTAAGGTTTGAAAGATTCAGGATGAGCGTATTAGAAATCTCACAGCTGTTTAATTTCTATTTCTAAAAGTAAAAGCTGATGAAAAATAGTTTAAGCATTAGCTAGAGCAATCCAAACGAGCTCTTTGGTCTCATACTCATTACAAACTAGTTTTACACTTTCTCCATACTTTTTCATGTTCAGGTGTTGGCAGTTAGAACATTCACATAACAAAAGCTGGAAATTCTGGCAAGTAGATAAAGAGCAGAAGGGATGTTCCACACCTGTAATGGTAGGGAAGGCTGCCTACATTTGTGGGATGAATATGGCTAGAAGAAAGAGCTAGACAACTACTCTGCAGAGATATGATTAATTGTGCCATTTCTAAAGGGATTATTTCCTTTCCAAATACATCCTTCTCACAGATAACATTCAAAGCATAGTTCAGTACACTGATAGTACTTGTCTGGCACTGTATTATCGGAAATTTTAATACTCAGAGAGACTAGAAATCTGTAGAAAGAGATTCAGAAACAGAAAAACTTTGTGTCTCTTCATTTGTAGAACTTGTTTTCCTTATTTCTTTTCTTGTTTTTCCCTTTCTTTTTTCTTTTAATCACAACTACTGCAACTACTATTGTGATTTACACTCTCTTGCACATCTTCCCATTCTGTAGTACATGTTTATTTAGGAGCGGGACTGTCATTTACTAGATGTCTGCAAAATGCATACCACAGAGACTTCCTGAGGATTTCCAAAATCCTTATCATTCCCTTTCATATAGTATTTAATATTAAACAAGAGTCAAGAGCACAATTTTTCTCCAAATTCCATTGCTATGCAATCACGACATACACAAGACTCTGGCACTATCTGCGTATCTTGTACATAATTTTATTCCTAGACATCTGCACACAGGGTCAAGTGCCTTGGGAGTTTAGATCATTTTGTTTTCTATGCATTATCTAAGTGAGGAATTGCGTGCAGGTGCAGAGTGCCTCCCACGTTATCAAGAAGCATCTGGAAATTTGACTTACATTTGAGAACAAAGTTTTCTGCCCTGAGTTTCAGATGTGAGACTCCTGCTTGTTTATAGTATTAGTCACCAGACTTTATTATTTGACCTACTTTTTATCATCTCTTGACATGCTGTTCATTTTACACGTTTTCACAATGCTAATATCTCCCTTCTCACCGTTTCAAGCGTGTTTAGCTACCTGGGTCATTTTTCTGAAGCAAATTTGTGAAATGCTCACCTTTTTTATCATAAACTTGTCAATGGCTTCTAAGGAGGACTTGTTTGACTTGTTGACTCAGGCTTGAATCTCACTTCATGTAAACCAGAAAAACTATGCTGAAGTGCTGGAGATTCATAGATTTTTCACAAACCTTGTTTCAAAATCCATTTGGCCATTTTTGTAAGCTTTTTTTTCTATACTCTTTTTTTCCTATGGAGTCCATAACAGCACTAAAATGTAGCATCATTGCTAATGCTAAACGAGGCAAAGAGGTAGTGTCAGCTGATACAGCTAGGAAAACCCATACTTGTTTGCATGCTACGATCTTTTCTGTAATGGATTTGCTAAGGCATGACTTTCTAAAAGCTACGTCTAGTACCTAAGTGTCGTTCCGAAGGAATGGTTTGCTCTAGAACCAGCCAACACTATTCCTTTAAGGATTTAATAAGCATTTCTAGACTAGCATGAAACAATCCTTCTCTTTCACTGGACTTTCTTGGTCTTCCCTCTTTATCAGCTTTTCTACATATTCTGCTTTCCAGAAGCAGGCGCTCTGTTGTATTAGCTCACCACAATGGAAATATTAGTGGTTATTTTCCCAGGCCTAAGGGTAATCCTGAAAGGAGCCTTCAGAGTTTCTTGTCCCAGAAAGTACTTTGGGGTGCCCATGGGGTGAGATCCTGAGGAACATCACAATCATAGAATCATAGAATCATAGAATCATTACTGATCGGAAGGGACCTCGAAAGATCATCTAGTCCAATCCGCCTGCAACAGCAGGATCACCTAAACCAAGTCACACAGGAACCCATCCAGTCGGGTCTTGAACATCTCCAGAGAAGGAGACTCCACAACCCCCCTGGGCAGCCTGTTCCAGTGCTCTGTCACCCTCACCGTGAAGAAGTTCCTTCTCAGGTTGATGTGGAACCTCTTATGTTCCAGCTTACAACCATTGCCCCTCGTCCTATCACTACATGACACCGAGAACAGCCCAGTGCCATCCTCCTGACACCCATCCCTCAAATATTTGTAGGCATTAATGAGATCACCCCTCAGTCTCCTCTTCTCCAAGCTAAAGAGACCCAGCTCCCTCAACCTCTCCTCATAAGGGAGGTGTTCCACCTCTCTTATCATCTTTGTTGCCCTACGCTGAACTCTCTCCAGCAGCTCCACATCCCTCTTGAACTGAGGAGCCCAGAACTGGACACAATACTCCAGGTGTGGTCTCACCAGGGCAGAGTAGAGGGGGAGAAGAACCTCTCTTGATCTGCTAACCACCCCTCTTCTAATCCACCCCAGGATGCTGTTGGCCCTCTTGGCCACAAGAGCACATTGCTGGCTCATAGTCATCTTGTTGTCCACCAGGACCCCCAAGTCCCTTTCCCCTACACTACACTCCAACAGGTCAGTCCCCAGCCTATACTGGTACCTAGGGTTGTTCTTGCCCAGATGCAAGACTTTGTACTTACTCTTGTTATAGCTCATTAGATTTTTCTCAGCCCAGCTCTCCAGCCTGTCCAGATCTCGCTGAATGGCAGCACAGTCTGCTGGGGTGTCGGCGACACCACCCAGCTTTGTGTCATCAGCAAACTTGCTGACAGTGCATGCCAATCCGTCATCCAAGTCATCAATGAATAGATTGAACAGGACTGGTCCCAGCACTGATCCCTGGGGCACTCCACTAGATACAGGCCTACAACTAGACTCTGTCCCATTGTGTGATGTGTTTCTGAAGAAATTATGCCTAGCTCTGCAAATAATTTCCCAGGGTCTCCCAATGTCAGTGTGAGTGTCCAGGCCTCTGGCTTAATGTTTAAAACCCACCTGGATGTGTTCCTGTGTGACTTGGTCTAGGTGATCCTTCTGTGGCAGGGGATTGAACTAGATGATCTTTCGAGGTCCCTTCCAATCCCTAATGATTCTATGATTCTATGATTTTGTGATTAACTTTTAGAGGAGGTGTATGGATTTAAAGGAGGGATATGGATTATCTCAACCTGTTGTTAGATGCAGAGGGGAACATGGTGACCAAAGACAATGATAAGGCTGAGGTACCTAATGCCTTCTTTGCCTCAGTCTTTAATAGTAAGATAGTTCCCTGGGTGCACAGCCCCCTGAGATGGGAGATGGGAAACAGAATAGGCCCCTCATAATCAATGAGGAAATGGTTATTAACCCACTTCATGAGCTGGATGCTCATAAATCTATGGGGCCGGGTGGATGACACCCTAGAGTACTAAGGGAACTGGCAGATGTGGTTGCCAAGCCACTCTCCACAATCTTTGAATAATCTTGGTTAACCGTGGTTGTTCCAGTGGACTAGAGGCTGGCAGATGTGATGCCCATCTTCAAGAAGGGTTGGGAAGAGGATCCTGGCAACTACAGGCCTGTGAGTCTCACCTCAGTGCAAGGGAGGGTTATGGAACAGATCATCTCGAGAGACATCATTGAGCAATTAAAGGTCAACCAAGCGATCAGGCCCAGTCAGCATAGGTTTGTGAGAGGCAGATCCTACTTGACAAACCTGATCTTGTTCTATGATAAGGTGACCTGCTCTGATAAGGTTTTGGGACGAAGGTGTGTTTTGGTATTATAATGACATTATAATGAGCAAAGTTCACAGAAGGATAGCGATTCATCAAAAAGATGACAGATCTGTGGCTCAGGGTTGCAAAAGTACAGCTTATCACCTTCGAAGTACCGCTAAGTTCCCATCCCTGTACATCTTGTCACAGGGCTTAGCCACAGCTGCACATCTCATCACAGGATTTGGCCGCAATGCCTCCACATCGCTTCAACCCCCATGTGGTTTCCAAGGTGGCAGGTTAAGTTGCCTGGGGAACAACCAGAGGAAGGGATTCCTGTGTACCAGCCGTACTCCACCCTGGAGGCTTCGAACTTTCCTTAATATGCAAATAATGCTTCATTTCTAATAGAAGTTTAATTTTCAAGTTACCTCCAGTAATTATCCCACAACAGGCACGTACTCTGCTGGGTGGAACACTGGCTGGATGGTTGGACCCAAAAAGTTATGGTCAATGGAGTTAAATCCAGTGGAAGTCCAGTCACGAGTGATGTCCCCCAGGGCTTAGTGCTGGAGCCACTCTTGTTCAACATCTTTATCAATCATGATGAGGGGATTGAGTGCACCCTCAGTAAGTTTGCAGATTACACCAAGTTGGGAGGGAGTGTCGATCTGCTGGAGGGTAGTAAGGCTATACAGAGGGACCTTGACAAACTTTATTGATGGGCTGAGGATAATTGTGTGGGTTTCAACACAGCCAAGTGTTGGGTCTTGTGTTTTGGTCATAAAATCCCATGCAATGCTACAGACTTAGGGAAGTGTGGCTGGAGAGCAGTCTAGTAGAAAAGGACCTGGGGGTTCTAACTGACAATTGGCTGAATAAGAGTCATCGGTGTGCCTAGGTGGCCAGGAAGGCCTATGGCATCCTGGCCTGTATTAGAAACTGTGCCTAGTAGAAGTTAGAAGATGATTGTCCCCCTGTACTCAGCAGCGGTGAGGCTGCACTTTGATTGTCCAGTTTTGGGCACCTCAGTAAAAGGGAGACATCGAACTGCTGGAGCCAGTGCAGAGGAAGGCTATGAGGCTGGTGAAGGGCCTGGAGAAGAAATGTTATGAGGAGAGATTAAGAGAGTTGGAGCTGTTCAGTTTGAAGAAGAGGAGGCTAAGGGGAGACATCATCAGTCTACAACTGTCTAAAAGGACATTGTAGAGATGTTGGTGATGCTCTCCTCTCACAAGTAATTAGCAACAGAACCAGAGGAAACGGCTTCAAGCTTCAACAGGGTAGGTTTAGACTGGACACCAGGAAGAAATTCTTCATGGAAAGAGTGGTCAGTCACTGGAATGGGCTCCCCAGGATGGTGGTTGAGTCACCATCACTGGATGTGTTTAAAGGTCACTTAGATGCAGTTTTGGGGGATCTGGTTTAGGAGTGAACTTGTAGAGTAAGGTTGATGGTTGGACTTGATGAACCCAAGAGTCTTTTCCAACATGAATGATTCTATGATTCTTTCAAGACACCCAGATTATAATTTCATCAGTACAAATACTCACTTTTACATTACTAGAAAACAGTTGTTCCCAAGAAAGCAGAGTGTGCTCTGTGTTTATGGAGAACATACTGGTTTGTGGAATGTGTATTGCTCTCAGTAAGAATCCTGGAACAAGAGAATCACAGAAACTTAGGAATTGGAAGGGACCTTGAAAGGTCATCCAGTCCAATTTCCTTGAGAGAGCAGGATCACCATGATCAAGTTGCACAGGAACATGTCCAAGCAGGTTTTAAATGTCTCCAGAGAAGAAGAGTCTACAGCCCATCTGAGTAGCCCCTTCCAGTGCTCTGTAACCCTCACAAAGAAGAAGTTTTTTTCTTGTGTTTATGTTGAACTGCCTATGTTTCAGATGACACACATTGTCCCTTGTCCTGTCATTAGATGACACTGAGCAGAGACTGGCTACATTCTCCTGACACACATCCTTTCCGTATTTATACACATTAATGAGATCACCCCTCAGTCTTCTTTTTTCAAAGCTAAAGAGACCCAGCTCCCTCAGCCTTTCCTCATAAGAGAAGTGTCCCTTCATCATCTTTGTGGCTCTGCGCTGGACTTTCTCCAGCAGTTCTGTGTCCTTCTTGAACTGAGAAGCCCAGAAATGGACACAATATTCTAAACGTGGTCTCAGCAGGGGAGAGGAGAGGGGGACTGCTAATCACCGCACTTCTGATCCACCCTAGGATGCCATAGATAGACCACATCCACCACTCTGCCATCATCTATCCACCTGCCTTCATAACCATGCCTTCATAAAAAACTATCAGGCTGGTCAAGCATGACTTCCCTTTTGTGAAGCCATGCTGACTGTCTCAAATGACCCTCTTGTCTTTGCTGTACCTAGAAACAGTGTCAAGGATAAATTGTTTGATCACTTTTCTGGAATGAATAAATAAATCCTTCCTCAAAAGCCTGTTTTCTTGCTTTCCTCTTGTTTTTTTGTCTCAAAGAGGATATTGATACCATTTGATCATTGCATTAGTGTCGAAAAAAGTTCTTCATTAAAGAAGAACCTGTCTATTACAGGGTAGAAGTCAGAGAGTGATGGTCAATGGGTCAGAGTCTAGTTGGAGGCCTGTATCTAGCGGAGTGCCCCAGGGATCGGTGCTGGGACCGGTCCTGTTCAATTTATTCATTGATGACTTGGATGAGGGATTGGCATGCACTGTCAGCAAGTTTGCTGATGACACAAAGCTGGGTGGTGTTGCTGACATCCCTGCAGACTGTGCTGCCATTCAGTGAGATCTGGACAGGCTGGAGAGCTGGGCTGAGAAAAATCTAATGAACTATAACAAGGGTAAGTGTAGAGTCTTGCATGTGGGCAAGAACAACCCTAGGTACCAGTATAAGCTGGGGACTGACCTGTTGGAGAGCAGTGTAGCGGAAAATGATGTGGAGGTCCTAGTAGGCAGCAGGATGAACATGAGCCAGCAGTGTGCTCTTGTGGCCAAGAGGGTCAACAGCATCCTGGGGTGGATNGATGATCTTTCAAGTCTCCCTTACGAGGAGAGGTTGAGGGAGCTGGGTCTCTTGAGCTTGGAAAAGAGGAGACTGAGGGCTGACCTCATTAATGTCTATAAATATGTGAGGGGTAGGTGTCAGGGGGATGGAATAGGGCTGTTCTCGGTGTCATGTAGTGATAGGACGAGGGGCAATGGTTGTAAGCTGGAACATAGAAGGTTCCACATCAACCTGAGAAGGAACTTCTTCACAGTGAGGGTGGTGGAGCACTGGAACAGGTTTCCCAGGGTGGTTGTGGAGTCTCCTTCCCTGGAGATATTCAAGACCCGACTGGACGGGTTCCTGTGTGACTTGGTTTAGGTGATCCTGCTGTTGCAGGCGGATTGGACTAGATGATCTTTCAAGGTCCCTTCCAATCCATAGTGATTCTATGATTCTGTGGTTCTATGTCACTCCAGTTAGAAGGAGGCAGTAACTGAACCAGCACACAGTTTGAGGATATACTGTGCTATAAACACAGTCACAACATTTGAATCTGCAATTATAAGGACATAATTTCTTATTTGTTATTGACAGATTAAAAGGAAAGATGTCTAGGACAATCAGAATGGGACCAGATAATTAACATACTTACTTGTGGAAAACTAACATTCCTGTGTAAGCATCTCCCTCAACTACACCAAAACAGAAGGCGTCAGCCTAGAGGAGATATCTGAAGCACTTGTTCCAAAGAATCAGCTCCCTTACAGAGAAGTAGACTTCTTAGATACTTGTCAGTTCACAACAGACCGTTTTCAGCTAGGAATGGTCTTCTCAGTGCTTTGTACGCTGACATTGTAGCCTTGCCAAAAATTATTAGGAAGCCAAAGAGATGATAAAAATTAATATCCTGGTTTGAGTTAGAACAAAATTGATTCTGTTCAGTGATTTTACTTTGCAGCTCCGTCTCTTCTAAGTAATAGCGCTTTCTGCAGCTGAAAGCATATTTGTGCAGGCAGTGCCTACTGTTACTTCACTTGATGTTTACAGTTGCTGCTAAGGATTCGGATGCAGAAAGGCTCTTGCTCATACTGGCTCCTGTGAAGACCAAGGTTACTGCTAGATCTTGTTTGCCACATTGGGGGAGCAGTAAGAGAGAGGCCACACCTGCAGGGGTGAAACGACAGGACAGCTGACCTTACACTGTCCAACAAGGTATTCCATTCCATAGGTGTCATGTTTGGTATGAAGCTGAGGAATCACAAAGGTTATCCTCCCTTCTTCAATGGCTGGTGTGCAAGGACACTGATCCTTCTTAGATCCCAATCTAGTTCCATAATCCAGCTCCAGAATCTGGTTCCCATCTCCTGCTGAGTCCAGTCTGGGAGTTCCCCATCATGTGTCCAGAGCCTCAGCAGTGACAATGCTGTAATAGCCACAGGGGATTTGGTTCTGTATTAGGTTTGCATATGCTTGTAAAAATTTAATTTCATTGCTATTATTTTCATTGAATCAATTCTAGTTTTCATTTCCAGTCTACCATATTCCCTTTCTCTTCCCCTTTGGGGACAGATAGTGGTTAATAGAGTGTATCTGTCATTCTTCTACTGGATGGCCCAGCCTTAACCTGTGACACTTTGGAAGAAAAGAAGTAGCCCAGGGAATGGTAAAAAGACTTAGTTCTCTGCAGCTGCTCCACCAGTCTCATGAGTTGATTCAAACATTTCTCCTGTTTCACAACTTGACTCTCTGCCCAGCCACTGTCAGAGGGCCAGCATTCCAATTAGGCATGGGCTGGAAGGTGGCCAGCATGTCACTGCCTTTCTCTGAACACCAAAAGCCCTGTGAAGACAAAAATCTTAACTGCATTCTGACCAGGACCAAACTACGACCATCACTTACTCATTCCTTGTCTTTCACGCTGTTGCAGCTGGATTTGTACATCCAAAAGCTGGGAAGTAGTAGTGTGCGAAGTCAGAGTGAATGGTTTCGTTTTTGAAACAACAGGGAAGAAGCTCTGTGTGCAAAGCAGCAAAACTGACCGTGGAAGGACTCTTAAATAAAAAATAGAATCATAGAATCTTAGAATCATTCAGGTTGGAAAAGACTCCTGGAATCATCGAGTCCAACCTTCAACCCTACTCTACAAGTTCACTCCTAAACCAGATCCCTCAACACTCTTTCTAAGTAACTTTTAAATACATTCAGGGATAATGACTCAATAACCACCCTGGGCAGCCCATTCCAGTGCCTGACCACTCTTTCCACGAAGAATTTCTTCCTAATGTCTAATTTAACCCTCCGCTGTTGAAGCTTGAAGCCATTTCCTCTGGTTCTGCTGCTGATTACCTGTGAGAAGAGACCAGCACCAACATCTTTATAATGTTCTTTCAGATAGTTGTAGAGAGTGAGGATGTCTCCCCTCGGCCTCCTCTTTCTCAAACTAAACTGCTCCGACTCTCTCAATCTCTCCTCAGAAGATTACTTCTCCAGGCCCTTCACCATAGCCTTCCTCTTGCACTGGCTCCAGCAGCTTGACGTCTCCGTGTACTAAGGTGCCCAAAACTGGACACAGTACTCAAGGTGCGGCTCACCACTGCTGAGTACAGGGTGACGATCATCTCTCTAGTTCTTCAAAAGATACTTAAATCACACGAATAATTTCCTTCTTTATAGCATATTTCTCCATCTAAGCACTAGGAAGCTTTGCAAACAACTTACTCGTGAAACTGTTATTGGAAGCAAGAAAGCAGGGTTGTTGTCAGAGATGACAATCCAGAGAGAGATACTTTCAAGCTGCAGAAAATACTGATAGAGCTGGGACTGGACACCCAGTTACCATGGTAGGTACACTCTGCTTAAAGTCACGTTTTCACCATGCAGGTACTCTAGAGATGCCATGGACTGACCACCTCTGTAAAACAAGAAAACAGCATGATCCCTGCCTAGTAAACATGGAATTGAAATGCAAATATATTTCATCACACAGGACATTCACGGAAAAGGCAGTAACTCATCCAGATGTCCAAAGATCTGGCCCAGTGCCTTAAGCACAAAATAATGCTTTTAACTCACAAATGTGCTCTAGATAAAACTGCTCTTTCTCACCTTTTGTGATACGGTTTAGCAAAGAGAATAGAGAAGGTATACTGCTAACCCACAGCTTATTCTGTGATAAGAGAACAGACTTTGAAGGCTGTGGAATGTCATTTTGCTTTTACCTAAATTGGGGTGGGGGGGAAAGAAAATAAAACAGTGTCTGTTTTGTGGAGACAAGTTTTCCTTGGACCTGCTTTCCTCTTTTCCCTCTGTAAACTCCTTTTTATTTTGATGCATCTTTCAAAAATTACCCAGGATTGACCCATATGGATGATGCTGGATAAACTGGTGTGAAAAGCTGGAGCCACATGGCTCCAGTGCATGCTGGGAAGAAATAATTTCTTCATGAAAGCACTGTTTCTCTAGAATGTGTAAGTAAATTTGACCAGAGCAGCTGTGCAGAGAAATACTGTTGTGCTGTCTTCTCACCCGTCTGGCTACAGACTGGCCCTGATAATGAGTCTTGGCTCCCATGGGAAGAGAGATGTGCTGACTAAACAATTGTTCCTGTTATCTGAGTTTCCTACTGTGCTGGGAGTTCTTTGCATTAATTTCATTAGCTGCCTTGGAGTTCAGCCATGTGCAAAATTTCATCTTCCCCCCCCAACAAAATCTTTATTGAGGTAAATACAGTTGTTTAACACCCTAGTTAGTGGGGTGCAGTGAACAAGCTTCTTTGTTTGAGTGATCACCTGTTCAAACCTATTTAACTACTGTAAATTGATTTGAAGGGAGCACCAGATGTACTTCTACATTTCCATTTACTCCTCACAGAGAGTCAATAAAATGCCTTTCCTCTGGAAATCAACTGAGGGAAGCAGATGTGATGTGTTTATTGAGGCTTTGACTAAATACCAATACTTAAGGTTTCGTGTAGGGGTTAGGGGTGCTCAGCATCTCCCAGGAGCCTCTCAGCGTGATGGTAGGCCACAGAGAAAGTGGAATCTGCTTTGTAAAATGTGACGCAGATTCAAAAATTCTTTTGAGTAATTCTGTGAACAGAACAGTAAAATAAGTCAGATACGTAAACTGTAATAATCCTTTCCTACTGAATCCAGATTAGACTACTCTGCATAATAATCATAATTCTCCAGTTGCATTTTCTTTCTTTTGAAAAGTTAATTTCCTGTGGCCATTTTCTAAGATCTTAATATATACAGGAAACCTAAGTCTCTAACCCTTCCCAGATGGAAAGAGTTTCCTTTGCTCACAGAAAGGTACTGAAAGGTACAAAAGTTCAAACAAACTCAGCTGCAGATGAGCTCACTCTCACCAGTTCTCTGCAGTTGATTATAACAAAAACATCACCTCCCATGTGACCAGCTCTCGCTCCAGTGGGATCCTGGAAGATATACAGCTAGTATTAAAGCACAGATATTTCTTTGGATTTCTCTGCAGCCTGTGACTTCCTGTAGTGGAAGGACTATGTGACTGAGCAAGAGTTTAAAGAGGGCAAAGACATAAACAGTCTATTAATATTAAAGGGAAAACAGAACAAATGACCACCTTAGTCACACATATTGGAGCCTGGCAGTTTGGGTAAGCACATGAGACTGCACTGATAACTCGAGTTGATATTTATTCCAATTTATTATAAAGAAAGTTTATAGCTCTAAATTAAAAAAAAGAATTGTTTTTAGCATTTACTCCTTCATTTAAAAAATGTTATCAGATCTGATTAAACAGTTCATGGAAATAGAACTTTATTCGGCATTTGATCAAGACACCAGAGCGTTTATTTGGATGAGCATCTGTAATACAAGAATTTGGTTTTCTGTGCAAGAGTGCTATATCCAAGAAACATCACAGACATCTGGGCAAGAAGAACCCCAGGTACCAGTATAGGTTGGAAACTGACCTGTTGAGAGTACCATATGAGAAAGGCACATGGGGGTCCTGGTGGCCAGCAGGATGACTATGAGCCAGCAATGTGCTCTTGTGGCAAAAAAGGCCAATGGCATCCTGGGGTGGCTCAGAAGGGAGGTGGTTAGTATATCTAGAGAGGTTCTCCTCCCCCTCTACTCTGCCCTGCTGAGACCACAACTGGAATATTGTGATCAGTTGTGGGCCCCTCGGTTCAAGACGGACACAGAACTGATGGAGAGAGTCCAGCGCGAAAGGCTGATAGCTGAGTCTCTTCAGCTTGGAGAAAAGGAGACTGAGGGGTGACCTCATTAATGTTTCATAGAACCATAGAATCATAGAATCACTAAGGATTGGAAGGGACCTGGAAAGATCTAGTCCAATCCGCCTGCAACAGAATTGTATTTATAAAAACGGAAAGGGTGGGTGTCAGGAGGATGGAGCCAGGCTCTGCTCAGTTTCATCTAATGATAAGATAAGTGGCAACGGGTGTGAGCTGGAACATAGGAGACTCCATGTCAATATGAGAAGGAACTTCTTCCCAGTGAGAGTGACAGAGCACTGGAATGGGCTGCCCAGTGGGGTTTGGAGTCTCCTTCTCTGGAGATGTTTAAAACCTGCCTGGACATGCGACTTGATCTAGGGGATCCTGCTGTGGCAGGGGGATTGCTCTAGATGATTTTTTGAGGTCCCTTCCAGTCCCTAATGTTCTGTGATTCTGTGAGACTGTGATTCTCCTAAATTCTACTGTGCCTGGTGACTTCAAAGAAGAGCAGAGGCACTGCTGTAAAAAGTATGAATGGCAAAATACTTGCTGAGTAACGGTCCTTGCTCACTATAGAATGGTGATTTCTTGCCTAGCATCTAATTTATGACATTCTTTTTGTCCTTTCTAGAAAAGACCCACCATTATTTTATGCATATTTGTCATCAAAGAGAGGATTAAACACTGTTACTCATAAATAAAAGAATTCAGATACCCTAAGGAACATCAGATACGATATATTGTATCTGAACACAAGAATATAGTATAATGTATATTGTATATCAAGAAGGGATAGAAGAATTACAATATACCCCAGAGTCTGCTTGAGACAACCAAAGCCTTGGGGAGACTATGCAATTTCCAGATGCTCTTCTCAGACAGATTCCATCACCAGGCTGGGAAATGTGTTGTCATAAAAATTCAATATTATCCCTCATGGTTTTAAGGACCTATCTTCTGTCTCCCTGAATAGGCCGTATTTACCTAAAGCTACGAAAGTAATCTCTCCTACCCAACCTAGGAAGTCTGAATGCAATAAACATTGTTGGTAAATATTGAAGCTGAGTCAGATAATTCTTGTACACAGTCAACAGATTTTCAAAATGCTGTTATTTTTACAGAGCAAGAGGAGCCACTAGCATTGAGGACTGATCAGTGCATTGGACATTGCTGAGTAGTTACTGCTTTATCTGCTCAAAACCCAAACAGACCTTGGAACGTGTTATTAGCTGCTGACAGCTTCAAGAACTTCCCTGAATCGACCGCACATGCTTGATCACACGTAAACAATTTGGCAGATGCAACAGGTTTAACTGCTTACAACAGGTTCCATCAGCCATATTCATCCAGGATATGGTGTGCCAGTATACTCGTATGTTTAAGGAGGAACCTTCTTAAGGAGGAACTGAAATATCCCTACACATGGAAAACTCAACATTAAACAAAAAGCAAACCGGAGACATCACAGGAAGTTCATCCACCTGTCCAGCTCACTTTTAACTTCTGTATTGTCTGTGTCTCTAAGCAATGATAGAAGTGTTTTGTCATTATTTTCCATATATTCTTTTAGTCAGTCTACAGTCAGAAGTAAAATAACTACAAAGTAATATCTGAACAAATAGGTAAAATGCTTTGTAAAGGGTTCTTACCTATCACTAATATTCGCTACTGCAAATCTACATATTCATGTTTAGCCTAATTTGATTCCCAACACAACTTAAGAGATCAAATTTAGAGTAAAACTTGATAATAAACTCACTAACAAATTAGCTTCCTGGTGGCCAGCAGGATGACCATGAACCAGCCAAGAAGGCCAATGGCATCCTGGGGTGGATAAGAAGGGGGCTGGTAGTAGATGGAGAGAGGTTCTCCTCCATCTACTCTGCCCTGGAAAGACCACATCTGGAATATTCTGTTCTGTTCTGGGCTCCTCAGTTTAAGGAGGACACAGAACTGCTGGAGAGAGTCCAGCGCAGAGCCACAAAGATGAGGAAGGGAGTGGAACATCTCTCTGATGAGGAACAGCTGAGGGAGCTGGGTCTCTTCAGCTTGGAAAAAAGGAGCCTGAGGGATGATCTCATATACTTCGATAAACATGGAAAAGGGCAGATGTCAGGAGGATGGAGCCAGGGTCTTCTCAGTGGAATCCAATGATAGGACAACGGGAGTCAGCTGAAGTATAGGAGGTTCCACATAAACATGAGAAGGAACTGCTTCATGGTGAGGGTGACAGAGCACTGGAATGGGCTGCCCAGACGGGCTGTGGAGTCTCCCGCTCTGGAGACATTTAAAACTTGCATGGACATGTCCCTGTGCAACTTGATCTAGGTGATCCTGCTGTGGTGCAAGGTTGGACTCAATGATCTTTCAAGGTCCCTTCTAATCGCTAATGTTCTGTGAGTCAGAGATAGGCAGCATATTCAAAGCTTACCTTTCCTGGAAAATGTTCAAGTTTTTACTGGAGGCCTTCCTCATGCAGAGAAATGCTTCTTAGGAAGAAAACAGACACAACATCAGCTTTGTGAGTAGGGTGATCATTAGGTGTGTCTGCTTAAATATGCTTAAATTTTACACATGCTTAAATTTTACATCACTTGCAAAATCGTCTTTGACCAGGTGCTCCACTTGGTTTCCCAAGTGGTGGACCAGGTTTTGCTTTAATAGTTAGGTTTGTGCTGCTCTCTACTGGTGAAGGGCACAGTGCTCTTGAGGTGCCTGAGAGCTCTTGATGCTTCAATGGTATGTGAGCTATTGTAATAAAATTTAAATTAAACAAAAGCTGTAAAGTCTTTCTTTCTTTCTTTCTTTCTTTCTTTCTTTCTTTCTTTCTTTCTTTCTTTCTTTCTTTCTTTCTTTCTTTCTTTCTTTCTTTCTTTCTTTCTTTCTTTCTTTCTTTCTTTCTTTCTTTCTTTCTTTCTTTCTTTCTTTCTTTCTCTCTCTCCTTCTTTCTTTCCTTCTTTCCTTCTTTCTTTCTTTCCTTCTTTCCTTCTTTCCTTCTTTCCTTCTTTCCTTCTTTCCTTCCTTCTTTCTTTCCTTCTTTCTTTCCTTCTTTCTTTCCTTCTTTCTTTCCTTCTTTCTTCTTTCCTTCTTTCCTTCTCTCTTTCTCTCTTTCTCTCTTTCTTTCTCTCTTTCTTTCTCTCTTTCTCTTTCTTTCTCTCTCTCTTTCTTTCTCTCTCTTTCTTTCTCACTTTCTCTCTTTCTCTCTCTCTTTCTCTCGCTCTCTCTCTCTTCCCCCCCTTTCTTTTACGTAGACATGGCTAAAATCATAACCATTTGTTCTTTAAAATACAAAAAAGGGTGCAGCTCTGTTTATCATATGATGCAGGTATTTTCAACTACTCAACGATGGATAGTCATAGAAACATAGGACAATTTGAGTTGGAAGGAACCTTTAAAAGTCTAAAGCAGAATCTCTCTACAGTGAGCAGGGATGTCTTTAACCGGATCAGGTATCAAGAGGATGGATCCAGGCTCTTCTCAGTGTCATCTAATGACAGGACAAGGGCCAACAGGTTTAAACTGGAACATAGGAGTTTCCACATCAATATGAGAAGGAACTTCTTCATGGTGAGGGTGACAGACCACTGGAACGGGCTTCCCAGAGAGGTTGTGAAGTCTCCTTCTCTGGAGGTGTTTAAAACCCACTTGGACATGTTCTTGTGTGACTTGATCTAGGTGATCCTTCTGTGGCAGGAGGATTGGACTAGAAGACCTTTTGATGTCCCTTCCAATCCCTAATGTTCTGCTATTCTATGATTCTGTGTCTCACAGAGGCATGGCTGAACTAGGTAGCAGGCGTTAACACTTTGGATTTATGTAGCAAAGAAGCCAATGATTTCTTACTATCTTTTCCTATAAATCTTGAAACATATCAGATGTCTGGAAATGCTCACATTGGTATCAGCCTACTTCCTACCCTGTGTTTCCTTGGGTTGGAGATACACAGGGAAGAGGAGGCCAGGAAGATGTGGGCACACTACTCAGACCCTTTAGTCTCTGCAGCATTTGTGGGATCTTCATGCAGAATTGTGGAAGGTCTTATTGCTTCCTGACTCTTTTGAACTTCTAATGTTTCACTCAGGTGTTTCTGCTAGCATCATAGCCCAGCAGAAAGAATACAGGCTTTCCAAGATGAGGAAACCTCCTGTTATTTGCCTGGAGGTACTGTAGGAGAAAAGCTGTCCTACCAGACTGTGGTGTTCCAGCCATGTAAGCACATGTGAGTCTATCCCCTGATAGGCTGCATCCAGACATGAGGCGCTTCCTGTGCCTGTTCATGCTGGTCGTGTCTCTTTTGCAGCAACAAGCTCTTTGCACAGGGTTGTTTTGCTTCTGATGCCCCCAGTAAAAGGACAGGGAGAAACCATTGCCAAAAATGTCTTCCATGAGGATCTGAGTCCCCACTGTGTTTGTTCGCTTTTGCCCTTCCAATGTGCCCTCAGGGTATAAGAAGAGTATGTGTGGGAACAACACAGGGGTTCTCTCACCAAGCTCTTTCTCCTACAAGAGATTCTTTCTGGAAGAACAGGAGGAAGTGGGCTACTACAGAGTGGTTTTCCAGGCTATGGAAGGTCAAACTGCTGAGCAGGAACTGAGCAGGGGTGCTGGTGGCTACAAGCTCTGGGGGGATTTGTTCTTCCAGATGGAAGAGGCAAGACTTCTGTTAAAAAGCTGGAGAGGTGATGTCTTAGCCGTTCTATGATTCTGGGATTCACAGTGATTATAAGCAAACTTACATCTTCTTCTGTGGTAAGCATGGCAGCAGACCAGGGCTGATGAGGAAGTGCAAGAAAAAGTTGCCCTTATATCAGGTGTCCTCAAACTTTTTAAAGGGGGCCGGTTCACTGTCCCTCAGACAGTGTCAGGGGCTGGGCTATAGTTTGCGCTGCCTGGCTTGTCCTGCCTGGGAACTGGAGGGAGAGACGGAGGAGCCGCCCAGCCCGGCCGTGCAGTCGGCAGGAAGAAGTCATCTGCGGCTGCTAGGCGGGGTGGGGTAAATATCAGCGGACTGGTGGGCCGCGTCGGAGACCTATTGGGGAGAACGTATCTGGCCCACGGGCCAGGGTTTGAGGAGCCCTGCCTTACATGATTGAAGTACTGAGAACTGAGGCTGATTCTGGATGAATCTTTTTTCTGATGGGAGACTGCAGATACCCAGGTTCTTGTTAGGGGTATGGAGAGAAACCTTCCCCTTGGCTTTTTGCTCAGGCCTCAGCCAACCTTGAGCAACCAGGATCATAGCTGATGTCTGCTTCAGCAGGGGGAGGTTATTGATGCATACCATGGTATAAAAATGAGGTTGCTTGCAAAGAGCGCCTGGGGAGAGAGAGCCTGTGCTGTTTCCTTGTGGCACTCTTTTTTCTCCCTCTCTGCCTGCAGTCGGGACGTTGCAGATAAAATTGATTGAACTAGGACCATGACGTGGCTCGTAAGTTTAAGGACATTTTCTATGACAGTTTTGGATGGATTTTTCTGGCATTATGGACATTCTCACTGCCTCTGGGTTTTCAGTTGGGTGCTTTTGGTTGGAGGTGTTTTCCTTTATCTTTGTGGTGATGTGTTACACGACATTATCCTTTCATTATGTAAAGACAGATAATAAACTGTGCATTCTCCTGATGGCTAGGCTCCTCTGACTGGGGTACAAGACTATCAAACTTTTCTTTCTCTACTTATAAAAAGGCTCCTGAGCTCTACTGCTGTCCAGAAGCCGTTGTGAACTACCATCAGAGAGGGACAACTCAGCCTCAAGACAATCGGGAGGATGCAGGACACAACACAGAATGTGTTTCCATATCCCTAAGCTGTGTCTGTACTGAACAGCATCACACTCTGAGGACTGAAGTGGAATCAAGTGAAACACCATCTTTGCTGAGTTGATTTCCTGAGGAAAAAAACATCCACCAGAGGTTATCAGAGGAACAATTTTATTTTTAGAATACTCTTATTCCCATGAAATTAAAGAGAATTCTATCTTTGACTTGAATGGGAACAAAACATTGCCCTTGGGGAACGACTTCTTAAATTAACAAAAAAAAAAAAAAATGATTAGGAAAAAATTTGGAGTATATTTTCTCCAGAGAATTGCTCTTGAGGAAATATATCTATACAGACAAGTGTTTATATTAATTCAGAGACATAATTTTGTCATGCTGTTAGTTTGATAGGGTATGGGTTTGTAATTTCTTCCAGTGCCTATTAAAACCAATGGGTTTTGCAGAACACAGAATCACAGAACATTAGGGATTGGAAGGGACCTTAAAGATCATCTCGTCCAATCCCCCTACTACAGCAGGATCCGCTAGATCAAATCACAAAGGAACATGTCCAGGTGGGTTTTAAATGTGTCCAGAGAAGTAGACTCCACAACCCCCCTGGGCAGCCGGTTCCAGTTCTCTGTCACCCTCACTGGGAAGGTGTTCCTTCTCACATTGATGTGGAACCTCCTGTGCTCCAGATCACACCCACTGCCGCTTGTCCTATCATTAGATGACACTGAGCAGAGACTGGTTCCATCCTCCTGACACCTTCCCTTCACATATTTATAAACATTAATGAGGTTTTTCCAAGCTGAAGAGACCCAGCTCCTCAGCCATTCCTCATCAGTGAGATGTTGACCTTGACCATCTTTGTGGCTCTGCACTGGACTCTCTCAAGCAATTTGGTGTCCTTCTTGAACTGAGGGGCCCAGAACTGGACACTGTATTCCAGATGTGGTCTCAGCAGGGCAGAGTAGAGGGGGAGGAGCACACCTCCAGATCTACTAACCACCTCCCTTCTGACTCACCCCAGGATGCCATTGGCCTTCTTGGCCACAAGGGCACATTGCTGGCTCATGGTCTTCCTGCTGTCCATCAGGACCTCCATGTGCTTTTCTCCTACGCAGCTCTCCAACAGGTCAGTCCCCAACCTATACTGGTACCTGGGGTTGTTCTTGCCCAGATGCCAGATTCTACACTGCCCTTGTTAGAGTTCAATACATTTCTCCCTGCACAACTGTCCAGCCTGTCCAGGTCTCATTAAATGGCAGCACAGTCTGCTGATGTGTTGGCCACTCTTCCCAGCTTTGTGTCATCAACAAACTTGCTGAGGGTACACTTTATCCTTCCATCCACGTCGTTGATGAGCATATTGAATAAGACTGGACCCAGTACTGCCCCTTAGGCCTCCAACTTGACATTGCCCCACTGACTACAAGTCTGAGATTTCTGTCCTTCAGGCAGTTCCCAACCTGCCTCACTATGCAATCATGCAATCTACCCCTCTTAAGCATATCTGTCAGGATATCAGGGGAGACAGTGTTGAAATTCTTGTTAAAGTCAAAGCAGACCATCTACTGCTCTCGCCTCATCTATCCACCAAGTCCGTTAATCCATGTTGACTAGTCCTGATAGCCAGCCTTTCCTTGAGTTGCTTTGAGATGGTTCTAAGAAAAACTTGCTGTTCCATCACCTTTCCATGGGTGGAGGTGAGGAAAATACAATAATCTATAAGTATTGGTGCAAAAGTAAACCCTTCAACTGTTTTCTGTATCACCACAGCACAACAGAGAGGAACACACGAAGCACGTTTCTGGACTACACTGCAAAGGCTTCCACTGTTCACCTCTGTTGCTTTCTTTGTTTTGCAGATAAACACAAACTTTCAACATTCAGAGTCATCCTTCTGGCAAACATTATGAATATTAAATAGTCAAGTATGACTCTCTTCAGATACAAGCTCAGGATCCGTTTGTTTATCACTAATTAAAATGCATATAAATTTCAGATTCTACCATCTGAGGAGCCTGAATGCAGAGAATGAAGGACAATATCCTGTGCTCCTAATTTAATTTTCCCATCAGTGTTTATCTGAACCCTGTCTGTGGGTCAACACAATGGATATCTGTGCAAATATTTTCTGCTTACACTGGCCAGGACCATACGCATAATTCCAGCTGAAATGTCAATAACAGTTTACAGTCACCAATGCTGACTTTTCCCACATAGACGATAACACTTTCAGATTAAGAACTTTATTGATGAGCTATATATGTTACTTGCCTGTGGCAGAGCTTCGATTTTATGAAAACTGAACTCCCCTCTGGCTCCAGACCTTGACTGAGGCTTGAGGAATCAAGTAACCCTCAGAAAATGAAATTTTATTGAACTTGGAACAGTCCCACGAGCATCAGAGATTTGCTGTGCACACAGAGAAAAGAGAAGATAAGTAAATGGTAAGTCACTCAACCTGAAGAAAGAAGGTAAAACGTGTGGAGGAAGACAGTAGCAAATAGAGGATATAGTTCCTCTTTGGGTGAGCTGGATGTGTTGTTCCGTTCACTTCTACATTTTACATCTCATTCCAAGCATTACCAGACTTGAACCTGTGAGTAACAGGGAGGTGGAAAGGGTATTTCCATGCTTCTCTGCCTGCGGGGAAAAAAAAGTGGGAATGGCTGCCAAAGAACTCTGGACACTTTGGATTTTCTTGAAAGATCTGAACAATGTTATTTCCTCTGATTTTCTATGCAGAATCTGAAAGAGACTGACTTGTAAGTGTTCCCATGGTCTCTGCATACACAAAGAGGAAAGAGACACTTCAGCGACAATTATTTTAGGCTGATGGAAGCAACAAAGAGCCAGTCAGCTTCCAAGAGTGTGTTTCCTCAGCGTGACCCTGAACATAGTCTGAGAACAGTTTGGCTGCACCCTCTGAGCCAAGGCGCAACTCCTGTAAACTGAAAAAGGGCCAATATGAGCAGTAGGCAGACATGGCTGTCTGACTCTGTGGGCAAGAACATACAGCAAAAGTCAGATATTGACATGGAAATGTCCTCACAACAGGGGCAGTGGGAGTTGGGATTTTGGTTTGGATCAGTACGAGAGAGGCCCATTGGTGAGACAGCCCCATTTACAGCATCTGGATGCACACTCTGATCTCAGGCAAATTGAACACTAAAAGGACACTTAGAAATGGGCAGTGGTTTGGGTCCTTCGAAACGCAACATCAGCAAGTTTTACATTTTTCCTGACAGTACTGTGTATAGAATATATGTGAAATAAATTCAACTGACTCCTGTTATGAATCACAGAATCACAGAGAATTAGGGATTGGAAGGGACCTCAAAAGATTATCTAGTACAATCCCCCTGCCACAGCAGGATCCCCTAGATCAAGTTGCACAGGGACATGTCCAGGAAGGTTTCAAACATCTCCAGAGAAAGAGCCTCCACAACCCACCCTGGGCAACCCATTCCAGTGCTCCATCACTGTGAAGAAGTTCCTTCTCATATTGATGTGGAACCTCCTGTGTTCCAGCTTAAACCCGTTGCCACTTGTCCTGTCATTGGATGCCACTGAGCAGAGCCTGGCTCCATCCTCTTGACACCCTCCCTTTCCATATTTATAAACATTAATGAGGTCACCCCTCAGTTTCCTCTTTTCCAAGCCCAAGAGACACAGCTCCCTCAGCCTTTCACGCTGGACTCTCTCCAGCAGCTCTGTGTCCTTCTTGAACTGAGAGGCCCATAACTCGACACAATATTCCAGAGTAGTCTCACCGGGCAGAGTAGAGGGGGAGGAGAACCTCTCTCCATCTACTAACCACACTTCTTCTGATCCACCCCAGGATGTGGTGGATCAGATCCTTTTCCCAACCATGCATCTCATACCTTTGAGTACCAACCACTTTGTAACTCCAGAAGAGTTGCAACTATTTGTAAACAGTCTCAGGCACAGTCTGCTCTGACTGCTGTATTTGGTATCACTTGGGTTTTTTTACAGGTCAGTCAGTACTGCATCAGGTGAATACTCCGCTCACTCACGTCCTAAAATTCTATAGCTATTTTGGCTTCTTCATGAATTAGATGTAAACTAACAGAAATTTAAGAAACATGCCGTAAATCTCCACGTATCTTTCACTTATTGAAAGAGCAGCACACAGAGCAAGCGGTATAAAGTCCTCCAGATGTAGGTTTGGTATGAAGAACACGTTATTTTAAATGTTATCCATTACAGAACAGAACATGAAGAAACGTGTCATAATTAAGGAAAAAACAAGAGTTTAAACTAACTGGTCGTTGCTCAGATAACTTCTCCCTCTGTCATACAGGAGCTTGTTTGTGGCTAAATTTGTATTTCCAAGTAATTCAGGTTCGTTCAGCGCATCACTATAACATCAATTTATTGGACCTTTTGTGATGATTCCACTCTTCCCATGTTGATGAAATAAGGAGGTCTTCACAGTCATTATTTTCCTTAGGGTGCAAATAGGAGAATAAAGGAATGAAGAGGAGAAAGGAAATGATAAAACCTCAGAAGGAAAAATAGGAAACTTGAAGTCTGTTTTGGAAGACAAAGTTTAATGAAACCCACAGTCTCAGTGTTTCATTTTGGCTGTATCAAAACAAAACTATCTTGACCACAGTCTTGAAGGTTTTTGGTTCAGTTTGCTTTCAACTTCTACACATATTTGAGGTCTAGGAATGCTGAATCCTGGAAGATTGAGTTTTCAAATTGCAAGATAGCCTTGAAGCCATCCCCATTATGAGCTCTATTTCAGAAAAAGAAATTGCTCAAAACTTTACTTGCTGGCACCTTTCACATTCTTGTCCCTAAAGCTTCTCTACTATGGAGAAAGTGGTCCAGAGCTGTGACTTGGGAAGTGAGAGCTCCCACGTAGGAGTGATTTACTGAGTAAACCCAGCTGCAATCCAGGTTAGGGTCAGAGCAGGCTTCTACTGAAGAACTAATAGATCCCTCAGAGGGACCTGTAATTAGATATGATAGACCCCTCTGAGATACTCAAAGATGACAACTATGTTTACATTAGCTCTTCCCAGTCAATCTTCCTCTGCCTTCCAGAAGTATTAATACTTCTGGAACTTGAAGGAGATGCCTGACTTCAGCTCATGTTGTTTGTCAGCATTTCTGAGTCTCATGCTGCAAGCTCTGCAGATCTGCAGAATTAGCTTTAAAATACATTAAAAAGCAGCTCAAGAGGAACATTTCTGCCAAGAAAAGGCAGACACAGCAGGAGTACCTGCCATGTCATTTATAACAGCTACACCCTTTCTGAAGCTATAAATTCCCTTGCTACCTACAAAAGTAATTCTATTTTCTCCTCATCCCTATGGGCATTTGAAAGATTAAGAGCTAGTACAGTTGTCTTTTTCCCCCTTGCTCTGTTCTTTCTAGCTTCTCTTCTTCCTTTAAAAATCTATGTGTCTGTCCCCACAAAGTACAGCCTTTTTTGTACCGTTTTGCAGCTCTGAATGCAGAACTTTGTAAGAAATTCTGAAAACAACTGCCACGAGTAAACTGAATTCCGGTTTAAATTAAAAAAGCCAAAGCTGTATCTCAAGACACTGTACCTTGTAGCTGTACAATCTTCAGCAACACTTCAGGACAATGTCCAAAACACATAATGGATTAAGATAACAGTGTTCTTGAATTGGTGCAGTTGAGACTCCTCAGTGTTGTAACTCAATGATAAATATGTTTAATAGTTGTGTTTATTGTAAATCTGAGGCTCCTTGTATCTGGACACAATTCCTATCAAACAGTTTAAAGTCTTGGATTAACTGTCAAGCAATCAAAGCATTCACTGTGAAGGTTTTGATTTTGGAGTCCTAACTTCCCAGAAGTGAGCAAGTATGCTGCTCTTGGCTAGTTCTTAGATATAGTTTACATTCTTAGATGTATTTTATTATTCTTAAATGTATTTTACAAATGAGGAAAGGGAGGTGAAAAAAGTTTGGGTAAGATTAACAGCCAGTAAGTAGCTGCAGTGACCACAACTCTAAGAGAGCCTTGCTCCCCACTCACGCACTGCTCCTGGACTGGCAGGACTGAAGCTGTTTGCTTGTTCTTGTTTCATTATGAAACAAAAAGGCATGAAGGGACCAACTATGGGGAGCACGAGCTTGTAGGGAATGTCATGTTGAAACTTACTCAACCAATATTGTGCAAGTAAAATTCTTATAGTCTATGTGACCACACTATAAAAGAAATACGTAATTATGCTCAGAATTAGTGGAGACTAACACAATGCAATGTTTGTTTTTTTTTTCCTTAAACAAACAGAGCGTAGTTGATTTTTTTTTTTACTTTCATTAAAATTTATGATCCTATACTTGTAAAAAAAACCCTAAAAGACAAATGGAAAACTCTCCAAGGTATTAACCAGTAACGAATGCAGTATCTGCCATTTGGTAATAACACAAGAAAAAGCTTTTGTGTTCTTTGCAAGCCATATGCAAAAATATCATAGAATCACCAGGGACTGGAAGGGACCTCAAAAGATCATCTAGTCCAAACCCCTGCCACAGCAGGATCACCTAGACCAAGTCATACAGTCAGTCTGGGTTGGAAGGGTCCACAGGATCATCCAGTTCAAACCCCCTTGCCATGGGCAGGGACACTCCACCCTAGATCAGGCTGGCCAGAGCCTTATCCAGCCTGGCCTTAAACACCTCCAAGGATGGGGCCTCCACCACCTCCCTGGGCAACCCATTCCAGCCTCTCACCACTCTCATGGTGAAGAACTTCCTCCTCACATCCACTCTAAATCTACCCATCTCCAGCTTTGCTCCACTCCCCCTAGTCCTGTCGCTACCTGACATCCTAAATAGTCCCTCCCCAGCCTTTCTGTAGGCCCCCTTCAGATACTGGAAGGCCACAAGAAAGTCACCTCGGAGCCTCCTCTTCTCCAGACTGCCCCAACTCTCTCAGTCTGGCCTTGTAGGAGAGCTGCTCCAGCCCTCTGATCATCCTCGTGGCCCTCCTCTGCACTCGCTCCAGCACGTCCACATCCCTCTTGTAATAAGGGCTCCAGAACTGAACACAGTGCTCCAGGTGGGGCCTCACCAGAGCGGAGTAGAGGGGGAGAATCACCTCTCTTACCTGCTGGCCACACTTCTCCTGATGCAGCCCAGAATCTGGTTTGCCTTCCGGGCTGCAAGTGCACAGTCCCGGCTCATGTTGAGCTTTTGGTCCACAAGCACCCTCAAGACCTTCTCCTCAGGGCTACTCTGCAGCCAGTCACTGCCCAGCCTGTATTTGTGCTTAAGATTGCCTCAACCCAGATGCAGGACCTTACACTTGGTCTTGTTGAACCCCATCAGGTTGGCTTGTCCAGGTCCCTCTGGATGGCATCCCTTCCCTCCAGCGTGTCTGCTGCACCACACAGCTTGGTGTCGTCAGCAAACTCAGTGCCTCTGTCCATGTCATTTACAAAGATGTTGAACAAGACTGGTCCCAAGACTGATCCACTTGGACATGGACCCATTGACAACCAATCTCTGGATGTGGCCATCAAGCCAGTTCTTTACCCATCTAGTGGTCCACCCATCAAAGCCATGTTCCACCAGCTTGGAGACCAGAATGTGGTGTGGGACAGTGTCAGAGGCTTTGCTCAGGTCCAGGTAAATGACATCAGTTGCCCGCCCCTCAGCCATTAATGTTGTGACCTGTTCATAAAAGGCCACCAGGTTTGGCAGGCAGGAATTGCCCTTGGTGAAGTCATGTTGATTGTGCTCAATCACCTCTTCACTATTCTCCTGGCTCAGCAGTGCCTCCAGGAGAATCTGCTCCATGATCTTACTGGGCACAGAGGTGACACTGACTGGCCTGTAGTTCCCCGGCTCCTCCCTTCTACCCTTCTTGAAAATAGGAATGATGTTTCCCCTTTTCTAGTCAGTGGAGACTTCACCAGACCACCAGGACTTTTGGAATAGAATAGAGAGGGGTTTAGCAACCTCATCTGCCAGTTCTCTCAGGACCCTTGGGTGTATCCCATCTGGTCCCATGGACTTGAACACTTTCAGGTCCTTCAGGTGATCACGAACCAGATCTTCACTTATGATGGGCAGTTCTACCTTGCAATCCCTGCTGTTGTTTTCCATGACTCCAGGAGTGTGGCTGGAGGCCTTTGCAGTGAAGACTGAGGTGAAGAAGTCATTGAGAACCTCAGCCTTTTCCATGCGATACTGAAACCTCAAATAGGGTAGGGACAAATGGTAGAGGTTTTCAGAGGTAATATTTTTTTCCCCTTAAAGCAAGATAAATTTTTGTTTCATTTAGAAATTTAAACTGAACATAAAAGTCTTTGGAGCACAGCCACCAATACCAAGGCTGTCATGAAAAGTATCTTGTTGGAATTAAGGAGAGGTTCCATGTAATGCAAGTACTTGGAATAACATCTTTCCACTTCTGTCTGAAGCACAGGCCAGTTTATATAAGTAGGTTGATCAGAGACAGTTTCTGGCCAAACAAATGTTCAAGAAGATTAATGATGAACACATGTTGTATTTGTTATCGAAACCAACACCCAAATTCTCATCTGAAATCTTGGTTATGTGATGACATAGCGTTGCTTAGGGGTATTTTCTTGGAGCATTAACCCACTGTGTCTACTGTTGTTGCTCTTTGGAGAATGCAGTTGTATTTTTGTAAAAGGATTTAACTTCATTACTAGGAAAAGGGTGACTTTTCCTTTATGCTGTTGGCCCAGGAAATGTAGGCCTGAGAGGTGGCACAAATGTGTAGGAGAACAAGTGCCACATGAAGGATGACATTTAGGCTAATGGGAAAAGCAGCTCCTCCCTTAATTCAAGCCATTCCGCAGTCATTAGGATGCCTTTAAAGCTTATGAAATACTAAGAGTCTGGTACTGTCTTGGTTCAACAGAAAACACAGAAACTTCCTGCTGCTTCTGCTTGCTTTAGGCAGTTTAGTATGTGTCCAGTCTACTGAACTGGTCAAACAAACTGGAGGCCTTTTAGGACCTGCTCAGTGTGGGACAATAAACAGCACTGATGCAGAAACAGTCCATTCTATTCAACAGACCACGTGTATTCTTCTCTGCATTAGAGAGATATTGAAGCCATTAAAACTAGGAAGCTAAAGAAAGCCCTTAACAGACAACTAGACATCAGATAGCAGACATGAGTGCCTTGGTGGACTAGTTGAACAGGAGCCACAAATGAGCCATTGCACTGAAGGCAGCCAACAGTCTGTGACTGGCAGGGGGATTGGACTAGATGATCTTTTGAGGTCCTTTCTGATCCCTCATGATTCTATGATTCTATGCATAAGAGCATGACCAGTAGGTCAAAGACTTCTACTCAGACCTGATGAGGCCTGATTTAGAGTGCTGCATCTACTTGTGAGCTCCTTAGACATGAACACACTGGCATCAATCCAGTGAAGGGCCACAAAGGCCAATGGCATCCTGGGGTGGGTCAGAAGGGAGGTGGTGAGTAGATCAAGAGAGGTTCGCCTAAGTCTGGAGAAGAGAAGACTTAGGGGAGATTTGATCAATGTTTATAAGTACCTGAAGGCTGGCCAGGAGGGGGGGGACAGGCTCTTTTCACTTGCTCCCTGTGATAGGACAAGGAGCGATGGGTGTAAGTTGCAGCAGAGGAGGTTCCGCCTCAACACAAGGGGGAACTTCTTTACTGTGGGGGTCACAGAGCACTGGAACAGACTCCCCAGGGAGGTCGTGGAGTCTCCTTCTCTGGGGACTTTCAAGGCCCGCCTGGATGCGTTCCTCTGTGATCTGTGTTAGATAGTTTTGTCCTGCTGCGGCAGGGGGGTTGGACTCGATGATCTCTTGGGTCCCTTCCAACCCCTAACATCCTATGATCCTATGATTCTCCTCTCTCTCTGCTCTGCCCTGGTGAGACCACATCTAGAATATGGTGTTCAGTTCTGGGCCTCTTAGTTCAAAAAGGACACAGAACTGCTGGAAAGGGTCTAGCACAGAGCCACAATGATGCTGAAGGGAGTGGAACATCTCCCTGGTGAAGAATGGCTGAGGGAGCTGGGTCTCTTGAGCTCGGAAAAAAAAGGAGATTGAAGATTGACCTCATTAACGTTTATAAATATGGAAAGGGTGGATGGATCAGCCAGGCTCTTCTCAGTGGCATCCAATGACAGGACAAGTGGCAACAGGTGTAAGCTGGGACACAGGAGGTTCCACATCAGTATGAAAAGGAACTTCTTCATGGTGAGGGTGATGGAGAGCTGGAACGGGCTGCACAGGGAGGTTGAGCAGCCTTCTCTGAATAAATTTAAAACTTCCCTGACATATTCCTGTGCAATTTGATCTAGGTGATCCTGCTGTGGCAGGGGGATTGGACTTGATGATCTTTTGAGGTCCCTTCTAATCCCTAATGTTCTGTATGTTCTGTATGTATGGTATTCAAACCACACCAGTGTGATTCTGTGAAATGAATTGGAGCATCAGGTGTAGTAGGAGAGGCTGAGGGCTGTGATGGTTTATGCTTGGCAAGAGAAGGATCAGTGGGAATTCTTACTAATAGGTATAAATATCTGATACAGTGGATGTAAAGAGAATAGAGACAGATTCTTCTCAGCACTATCCAGGATAAGCAATGGGCACAAATCTAAATACAAGAAATTCCATTTAAACAGCAGAAAATCTGGGGTTTTTAACTGCAAGGGTGATTTTGTACTAGAGCAGTTTGCTTGGAGAGGCTGTGATTCTCCATCCTTGGAGATATTCAAACCCAGCTGAGTATAATCCTGAGAAATCTGCTTTAATTGAGCCTGATTTGGACAGGAGGTTTGGACTAGACAATCTCCAGAGGTCTCTTCTCAACCTAAACATTGTGTGATCCTGTGTTTCTAGACTTAACCATGCAAGTGAGTCTCACACTGTGATTCACTGTACATGTCAGTGCTGCACTCCACACAGAGACTACTTAAAAACCTGTCCTAGGTGAGTATTCAAACTCCTATGTGTGTGAGTATCACCTAGATACTTGTCAGTGCTGTCTTTGACAGTTTTCTTTCATGAGAACCATGAGCAAGAGCAAGAGAGAGCAGAGGTTCTGCTGTACACAGATTGTACTACTCCTGTGTAACAGAGTGTAGCAGACAGGTCTGCCTGGCATGACAATGATCAAACACATTGTGGAACTACAGCCCAAAGTCACATCTGTTTGGAACTACAAACCCAGGCTAGCACAACCACCCTCATTATTGTGCAACTTCCCTTTCCTTATAAACCTGCCAAGCTACTTCTCCTAGAAAGAGGCTAGAAGAGTTACTTCTGTTCATTATTGCTTTGGGACTGCTTAGAGCCTGTAGCAACATTGAGAAATACAAAAGGGAACAAGTAGCACCCAAGCATTTAGCAGAACCTACCTTTCTGCTCTTGCACTGTCCAGAATGGCATTACATGTTTCAGGTTATAGGGCTGCTACCATTATTTTGTGTCATTTCTCTTCAGCAATGGCAATGCATCAGTAAGGCTGAAGTAATACTAGCCCTTGGCCCTTGGCCCATGCCAGAGACTCAAGACAAACTTTTAATGAACCAGCTGGTGACCATCTCCATTTTACAGAGGGGGAAGAAAGGGGAAAACTGGGACACCTATGGGCTCAAATTCCTGACTGCAAGTGTTGCTAGGAGTGTCAGATGAACAAGGCGATTAACATCAGCCCCGCAGCTTACAGCCGGTGTAAAATTGTAAATGATGTGATTTCAGATGGCTGGGGCTAGTAGCTGCCTACACCACTGCACTTACGCCTGCCAATTTCAAAGCAGCATGGGAAGTTTGGGGTAGAGTAGAAGCACAGCCCAGTCTCCCAATTGCTGGATCTGATGTCGACTTGATGCTTGCTCCAACAATATGTCCATACCTTGCCAACTTGTTCTCAGTGATTCATTTTGTTACCGGGTAGTAACATGGTAGTATTTTGTGGGTAGCCGCTAGTCAGTCTGAGTTATTCGCTTTTACAAAATACTTCCTCTAGAAGGTACTGTAAACAGAGTTAACTTTTAAACAGTTTTACTTGTTTGAAAGCCATGAGCAATGGTTATTAATGTTGGCACAGAATAGGTCACATGCTGATGATTCAAGGAATGGAAGCTGGAACATTTTGAGCAGAGCTGATGTTTTTATATTCGCTTACCAGTGAATATAAATATCCAGACACTGTGGTGGTAGAAGTGTTAATTACACCCAAGATAGCAAACTGGGGAACTACAGGCACTAATACGTGTCATGCGGTAAGATAAACCTTTAGGTGGAGGAACTTGAGCGTATTTGAGCAATCTAGTTTTCATTTCTTGGTGATAATTTTATCATGCATCTCTTCTCAAACACAGAGGGGAAGAAAGAAGCTTGTCTCATTCAAGGCAATGGAAAGTATGCTTGATCTAGCATGCACAAATATGGACATGAAACTGGGAGGCCACACTGCTAACAGCTCTTACAGATGCACAAAGCATGCACCCAGATTCCCCAACAACATACAGTGATGTTTTGACTTCAAACTTCTTGCACTGAAGCTCATTCTTGTGATAAAAAATGGCAAGTCCTCAGCAAGCTAGCTCTACAAGCCAGGAAAGCTTGCCACTTGCTGACTGCAGCCTAGTTACCATTAGCACAGCTCAACACTGTGCTGCTTTCCTACAAAAAAATCTCCAAGGCTTGCCACTGTTTGGAAAGAACCTATAAGTTTTTTGCACACATCTAGACTGGTTTACTGCTTTCACTGTGACTTCTTGTCATGGTATCACAGCCAGTATGTACTTCTTAACTGCTGCTGACCAAGGCAGACTCTGAGTAGTCTTCAAAAGCAAAAGAATTTGCCAGCAACTGAGTCAGTTTAAACTGCCTGCCAGGAATTTGCTGCATGCCATACGATACATTTTTGAGTCACCTTCCAAAAACAGCCTTGATAAATAAGTACCTGACAAGAAAAAAAGGTCTGAAATTCCCACTTGGTCTTATGCCAGGATCCTGCCAATTCCCACTTGATGTTGCACCAGGATTCTGCCATGCTCCCTCTTCTTCCAAAGTCATAGAATCATTGAATCATTCAGGTTGGAAAAGACCCTTGGGATCATCGAGTCCAACATCAGCCCTACTCTACAAGTTCACTCCTACTCTACAAGTTCATCCCCCAACACTACAGCTAGGCAACTTTTACACACATCCAGGGATGGTGATTCAACCACCACACTGGGAAATGCACTTAACCTGTTCTCCATGTAAATGGCCATTCAAATTGTCATGTTTGAGAGGAGCATGACCAAGGGCTGCACACTGGGCCTTAAAAAATGGGGCCTTTGGTGAAGAGGCACAGGAGTCTGATGTAACAAGTCACACACACAACCTGCTCAGAGATGTCCTGGATCACTACAGGGCAGTTGGACTAGGTGAGCTTTAAAGGTCCCATCAAACCCAAACCATTCTATGATGTTATGATTCTGTAATTTCTCAGAAGCCCTCCTAGCTGTAATTACTTCAGAAATTATAGCACCATGAAAAATAAATTTAATCAGTAAAAACTAAAAGGTAACACACTGGTGTGGGATATAAAGAGAAGCATCATATACATTAATCAAAATAGAGAATATTTGAAAGGTTTGCAGCAGAGGTGTGTGGACAGGTTGGCAGTGGAGGACATTTCATGGGCTATAGATGTACAAGGCACCACCATCCATAGTATCCATCCCCCAGTCTCTCCGAGCATCCAAAACTGAAGGGAGAGAGAGAGAGAAACCTGTTATGGTATGTTACCATATGGTAGCACACTATAGCTTAAGGATATGTTGGGGCTGTAGATTACAAGCCACTTAAAGGGTGGAGAGTGGTCCTAATGGAAATTCAGACAGGTGCTGTCTTGAGCAACAGACTCCTGCGATACTGTCAGACCATCACAACACTCAATCCATCTGCTGATGTGCAATGAACGCCATAAATATATTCTGCCTGCAGGTTGTAAGCACTCCTGCAAGGGGGTAGTGAGAACATTTGGTTGAGTGTCTATCTGGCACAAAGAATGACCGGAACTGGTTCATAAATCAGCCTGAATGACAAGTGGTCATGGAGAATTACAAAAAAAGAACCCCAACAAAAACCCCCAAAAAACAAACCCACCAAAAAACACCTGAAGACCCACTCAGCCAGCCACCCACAGTCCAGGAGGTTCCTCCAGTGCATTGGTGACAACTTCCTGATGCAAATGCTGGAGGAGCCCACTAGGAGAGGAGTGCTGCTGGATCTTGTACTCCCCAACAAGGTGGGTCTGGCTGAAGCAGTGAAGGTTGAGGGCAGCCTTGGTTGTAGTGACCGTGAGATGGTGGAGTTGAGGGTCTTGTGTGGTATGAACACAATAGCTAGCAGAATGACAACCCTGGACTTCAGGAGGGCCAACTTTGGCCTTTTCAAGCAATAGCTAGGGGAAATCCCATGGGACAGGGTACTGGCAGGTAAAGGGGCCCAAGATAGCTGGTTAACATTCAAAGATCACTTCTTTGAAGCACAACACAAGAGCAACCCAATAGGAAAGAAGTCAAGGAAGGGAGCCAGAAGACCTGCATGGTTAAACAGGGAGCTGCTGGGCAAACTGAAGAGGAAGAAGAAAGTCTACAGGTCCTGGAAGGAGGGGATGGCCACTTGGGCAATTATAAGGCTCTGGTGAGAGAAAGTAGGGATGCAACAAGGAAAGCCAAGGCCTCCTTGGAACTAAACCTTGCATGAGAGGTCAAGGGCAACAAAAAGGGCTTCTTCAAACACATTGCAGGTAAAACTAAAAAAAACCTCTGCAATTCATATTGATAAATTGAGATTAGGTAATGATCAACCTCCAATTCTTTTCAATTTCAGCAGAACATTGGCACTTGTTTCAGCAGCTGGATAAGTTAAGGGTGAGGATTTCGGAATTCCTGGAGCTGTGTACGAAACACTGTCTTTCACAAATTGAAACTGGAGTCTGATAGGGTCTGATTACATATCGTGGTGAGTATGTGGGACTTTTAGTCCAAGCTTAGGGTGGTGGCAGAAAGAAACAAAAGGTGAAACAGACCAGACTAGATGAAACTAGCAGTTTCTCTAAGAAAAAGGACAATTCTGGAGTTTCCCTTTATACTGAGAATCTGAGTGAGCTTTTACCCTCATGTTGGCCATGCAGAGGCAAAGACTAAAAAGAAAATGCTTCTCAGAGATGATAAATTTGAACAGTGCAGGTCACTTGACAAAGACAATTTCACCCACACTTGCAGGTTCCTAGCATGTAGTATTGTCCAACATCCCCAGGCAACCTACAGAAGAGAAGGAGGGATAAAATATTTTAGCCTTCTTCCTGCTGATATTTTGCTTTATAGTTGTTTTTTGTCATCTATCCATAAAATAATGCTCTTTTAGAGTAAAAAACAGCATAAGTTTTGTTTTTATAATAGATTTTCCTGTAATTAAATAGCTTTCAGTGACAAGAATACCACAAAACCCTAAAATGCGCAGCTGCACGGCATATTAATGGCCAGACTCCACCCTCATGGAATCAGACATTTAAATCACTCCAATCTGTAACTGAAATTTTACTTTGAACATAAAATCTGACATTAGCAATTATTCAGTACTCTTGGGTTAAATCTTTATTATTTACAGATGACACTTTAATTTAAATTCCACACATTTCTGTTCGCTCTAAGGGTGGACACGGGAAAGTTTTGGACTATGACCCAGGGAGAAGAATGGAAATGAGATTTAAGCTGGATGTCACAAAGAATTTCTTCACTGAATGTTGGAACAGGCTTGTGTGGAGTCACAAGTGGCAGTGGTGGAGTCACCATTCCTGGAGATATTTAAAAGACATGTGGACCTGGTGCTTAGGGACATGTTTTAGTTGTGATCTGGCAAGTGCCGGCCTAATGGTTGAACTTGATGATCTTGAAGGTCTCTTCTCGATGCCATCTAGTGATAGGACGAGGGGCAATGGGTGTCAGCCGGAACATAGGAGGTTCCCCATAAATATGAGAAGGAACTTCTTCTCAGTGAGGGTGACAGAACACTGGAACAGGCTGCCCAGGGGTGTTGTGGAGTCTCCTTCACTGGAGATGTTTAACACCCGCCTGGATATGTTGCTGTGTGACTTGGTCTAGGTGACCTGCTGTTGCAGGGAGATTGGACTAGATGATCTTTCAAGGTCCCTTCCAATCCCTAATGATTCTATGATTCCAACAAAAAGAGTCTGTGATTCTCTGATACACCGTAAACAAGGCTATTAAAGAAACAAGGGGCCTGGTGGCTGTACAAATTAGTTGGATGAACGTGTCCTGTGGTTATGTTGGCTGTAAGGTGTACACCTAGGGCCAGTGGACAAATTAGGAGCCTAGTGGTTTCAATCATGACTGGGGGAGGGTTTTGAGGCATTGGGGTATCTTCTGGCAGGAGGTGGCCTAGGGAAGCTGAGGGTTGATTGCTCAGGCAAGCCACAGAGGGAATGCTAAGCCTATGTTTATTGGGAGTTGGGTTGTTGGGGTGAATGTGTATGGCAGTAGGCCAAGGAGGTTGATCAAGAGAAGAAATGTTATTAGGGATGTTAGGATGATGGCTTATTTGTGGTGTTTCTTGTCTAGGGGAATTATTAGTTTTGTGATTAGGTGGAGGAACCATGACTAAAGAGTGGACAGGTGGCTGGTCTGTTGGTTCTCTGGTGAGGGGAGTAGAAGGGCTGGGAGGAGTGTTGCTAGTAGAATTAGTGGGGTTCTTAGTAGGTATGGGGTAGAAAACTGGTCAAAGCAGCTGCCTGGGTGTCGGGAGTCATGAGTGTTATGCCCACACCTCACACATTGCAGTCTGACTGGGAACGGTGTGTCTCTGGAGGAGCAGCGTGAGTGCTGTAGGAGGTACCAGTCACTGGTGGCTCAGTCACCGCTAGGTGTCACGACTTCTTCATTTTTACGCAGACAGCTGAGCTTGTCCACGCCTGGGAGATAAAACCCCACCTCAACGTGAGGGCAGGAAGCCAGTGTATTAGCCACATACCCAGGCCAGCTCCCATCTAAACTCTTTTCAGTAGGGTCAGGTTGGCAGATAGCACGCTCAGAGAAAAATGAGAAAGCATTTCCATCCCTGTTGTTGATTACTGCCATCACAGACCATCTTGAAACACCAAAAATGACATAAAGGTGGGCAGCTCAGGGTGCTTAGTTCACTGTGGAGTTCTCCTTGTGTTTGCTCACTTCACCTTGTGAGAAGTCAGCTCCAGATACAGTAGAGCTACAGGTATATGGAGGTGAGAAAAGTCTTCCTCACGTCTGTGAAATGACTCTTCAGGGTGTCTGAGAACAGATCACAGCATTCAAGGTTTGTCCCTCCTGTTACCGTTACAGCTTTGGAGTCTGAAGAACAAACAGACACAAGTCTCTGTGTACATTTTAATGCATATTCACAGGGAAAAACATGGGTCAGGAAGGGTTAACACTACTGCCTCTCCCTATCTCATCCACATTTTCCTGTGCTGCCATGCTGTCCAGGGAGGTCTCACTGCTGCTTCGGCAGTAGCAGTGATAGCAGTAGTCGGTTCGCAGACTTTTCTACTGAGACCGAATGCAGTGAAAGCCAACTGGTTTTATACCTTCCACTGTCTGAGAAGCTTCTCTCCTTTCTTGCAAGTAGAGAAATTGTCACCAGATAAGGCTGGAACATACTTGATTTTTAAGCCTATGGGCCAGATGCAGATCAGGAAAGGAGTGACTAGCAAACTCTCTCAAGGTTTTCACAATCCCCTCCAAACTAGGGCCAAAACCTGACGAGGGGCCGTTTTGTCAGGAGAAACACGAGTGAAATGCGCCATGAGTGCTCCTTCTCTTCTTTCTTATTCCACGTCACATTCAGTGCACAAGGCTCTGGGTTGGGTGTGAACCCACTAGTCTAGCAAGAGGCAGGAGACCTGGTGCACCAGACTTCTGGGCACTTTTTAGGAACTTGGCACCATGAGGGGACTGAAGCAGTGGCCCAGTATGGGCAGATGTTTTTTCCTTTGACCCCTTGTACAGTACACATTTGCTGCATGATTTACAGCTTGTTCTCTGAGCCAAAGGAAAAATTCAAACATTGCTGGCTGCAGTCAGATTTTGTTTGACCTCTTAAGTAGTTTAACATGGTACTGGTCTTCTTTCCCATTTTAGGTCATCCCCTTCCAGAACAGCTGAATGGTTTCAGTGATGTGGCTTCTTAAGTGTCTACATGGTGCCCTGGGCTGGGGACGATCTGTGTGATAATGGCCTCTATTTGTTTCCCTCTGGAGAGCAGTGGATAGCAGTGTAGGAGAAAGGGAACTGGGGACCCTGGTGGACAGCAGGATGACCATGAACTGGCAGTGTGGTCTTGTGGCCAAGAGGGCCAACAGCATCCTGGGGTGGATCAGAAGGGGGGTGGTTAGCAGATCAAGAGAGGTTCTTCTCCCCCTCTACTCTGCCCTGGTGAGACCACATCTGGAATATTGTGTCAAGTTCTGGACCCCTCAGTTCAAGAGAGATGTGTAGCTGCTGGGGGAGGGAGTCCAGTGTAGGTCAATGAGGATGATGAAAGAGGAGGAGGAGCACCTCCCTTCTGAGGAGAGGCTGAGGGACCAAGGCCTCTTTAGCCTGGAGAAGAGGAGACTGAGGGCTGACCTCATTAATGTCTATAAATATGTGAGGGGTGGGTGTCAGGAGGATAGACCCAGGCTCTTCTCAATGTCATCTAGTGATAGTACGAGGGGCAATGGGTGTCAGCGGGAACATTGTAGGTTCCACATAAATATGAGAAGGAACTTCTTCCCCGTGAGGGTGACGAGGCACTGGAAGGGGCTGCCCAGGGAGGTTGTGGAGTCTCCTTCACTGGAGATGTTTAAGACCCGCCTGGATGTGTTCCTGTGCGACTTGGTCTAGGTGATCCTGTTGTGGCAGGGAGATTGGACTGGATGGTCTTTCGAGGTCCCCTCTAATCCCTAATGATTCTATGATTCTATGACTTGTCAGAGGAGCAAAGGGAAACCCGCAAGAGAACCTCACAAGTGGCTTTTTCTCTTCTAGGAGTAAAGGGTGTTTATATTGTAATGTGCTGTGAGTTTCCATCTTCCTATTCTGCAAGTTAGGAATTTGAGATTCAGCATTTGCATGAGAATTTAAGACTACAGTTTCCTCCATCCTTCAAAGTAAAGCCATGGCACAGGGTGGTATTGGCACTGAGCTCTCATATGAGGCCAATAGAGGTGATTTTTGTAAGTACGGAACCTGAGAGATTTGATTCACATTTTCAGGTGTAATTAATCTAAGGCATAAATTAAAATTGATTCATATTCCATCTTTGGTGTTGAAGCAACACAGAAAGATCCCACCCATTAGAATTCTGTGGGCATTTTGTACTTTCATTTTAAAGGGGCACCATGCAACTTTTTTATGTTTCTGGTCACAATCCTTTCTTAATTTAATATTGGTGATTTAATATTCCCTTTGCTGTTCCAGAAAATTCTTTTCCCAGTTTATTTACCTTGGGCACTTGACAAAATCTTGTGTATAGTCTGCTTCGCGTCTTTTGAAATCGGAAAATGTAAAACCACAGAAAAGTAGGAAAATTCAACAGCAGGTGCTGGGACTAAGAATATTTTCCGCTCATTCTTTAAATAAACGGAGTGAATTTCAAACCGCCAGAGTCTTTAATTTATAGCTATGGTTTACTGATCACAGAACTTAACATGTATAAGGTAACCTGAATAGCAGATATTGTTTATTTATTGCTCATTCTAGGGAACTAGAATACACCATCTCAATTTCTTTTCTGACCTCTCATTTCCATCTCATGAAGTACTGATGCAAATCCCTGTGCCTTCTAGACCTTAAAACCTGCCATTTCTCCCACTGTATGCTCATTCTCTTCCAAATGTATTCTCCCTGTATCTTCTCTGGAGCAGATGGGAAGTTGCTGGTTCCCAGTAAATGCTTTTTGCCTCATGTAATAAGTGGTGTAGAAGAATGAATAGAAATACATGTTTTGTCAAGAATTTCAGATAAACTGCATGAACTGATCAGGAATAAACCCTGGAGATCTTCTAGTTCCACTTCACTTGTATTTTTAATAGTACAAATTGGCTTGCCCTGCAATACATAAATCCTACCAAATCCAATTTACAAATGGCATCTGAATTAGATGTATCAGAAGGCTAGGGTAGGAATTACAAAAGAAATGAGATTAAACTCTTGAACATCTGATCTAGGAATGGATGAGCCTTGCCAAATCAGAAGCTGTCCTGAGCATATGTAGAAACACAAGTTTAGTGCTTGGGGAGACCCTTTCTTGGCAAAGCTAGAGGATATGAGTGCTTAACAAAGTCAGATTCCACACCTGGACTTGGCATCTAAATTCTGCTTAAATCTCACTTAGGAGCTAAAAACAGGCTTCATGCACTTGATCTGTTCTCTTTTTGTTTTCTCTTTTGAGAATGAGGGAAGCATTTTTTAAGTGCTCCTCTAGATCTACTGCCAAAAGTTTCCTATTAAGGGGTAAAGAGTGTTACCTGTGAGAGGGGCAATAGCTGTTACTTGCATTAGAGCAGTGAAGTCAGGGTAGCTATCCTTGGGACTACGAACTACCTGCACACCATTACAGATGGGACAGTAGCAAAGACCTCAGACTTTACATGGATATGATTTTATTCTCATACAACACAACCTGAAAGGTGAGCTTCAAGAGGAACAGGAAAATAGCTGGAGGGCCAATACCGAGGTTTCCTTGAAGCACTGAAGCAAGACATCCGCTAGTGAGGTTCCCTTGAAGCGAAACCACTGATGATTCTGAATGACACCTTTTACTCCTTAGGAGCAAGTTTGCTTGAAGTGGAAGGCATCTAAGCACAGACAGACTGGTTTGTAGACAAGGGTTAAGGACATTTTCTCTGAAAAAAGAAGAAAGCTAGTAAGGGCTGAATTGTTAGACTACTGCCTACAATGAATTTACCACCGCATACATGATAAATTCAGAAAGAGTGACTTTGGAAGAAAAAGAATGTGGCTGAATTCTAAAACCATCAGAAGGGGTGTCATTCAGGGAGCTAAAATAAAACCACTGAAGTGACCCCAGCAGCAGGCAGTTAAAGTTATGTCTTGGAGGACCCACTTAATGCTGGAACATGTCACTTGATCAGCATGAGGAACCATTTCAAAACTGTGTGTCATCAGAGGCCGCTAAGTTGGAATTGCGACTACTAGCCAAACACATGCTTCATAAAAAAGGCACTCAAAACACAGAACCCAAACTAAAGCAAAAAATAATTCTTGCTGTTGTTCCATCATGTTCCTTAAGCAGCAGAAAGGAAAAATACTTACATGCAAATCTTAATGAATGAAATCCAAACTGCTATCTCCAAGCTCTCGAGTGAATGCTACCAGTGGGTCATTCATCAATGATACTGTTCAGTTTATTGGCCTTTTTTTTTCAGACTTGTCTGCCTAAAGCACTCATTTATGACACTGGCCTGGTTTGCACAGCAATGGTTCCCATATGCTCCTGCTGGAATTGTAGTTTCAGAGTCTCTAACACAAGTCTGCTTTTCTGAGTGATTAAAGATGGCTTTTAGTTGTGTAACTTTCAGACATCCCATATCAGAGACCTTAGGCCAAGTGGAGAAAATGACAACAGATCTTAGGCAGTTGGTAAGCCCTGCCAGACCCCAGGGGACACTGTATTCATCAGATTTTATAAACTGGAACTTGTGTCTTTGCTCTCTGGGAGTAGTTGTTTAGTCAGTCAAAAACCTTGTCAGGCATGAATATTACACAAGGTATTGAAAACTTTCTTACATTCTTTTTTTGAGTGGCGTGTGTCCAGCTGCCCGGACTAAACATGCTTCATGTGGATCTGCTGCCCTAATGACCACAAAAACTGCTGATACCAAAGCAGAGCGCTTTTTGGGTATCATACAGAAATGATCTCCTGAATGGTAGCTTATTGACAAGTGCACTGAGCAATCAAGTCTTCATTAACAGTTTGCCAGTGTGTTGTCAAATGTGAATTCTGCTTCACTCTGTGCATGTCTTTCTTGCTTTGATTTGAACTTAGGGGTTTACAGAGCTGCCTGAGAATATTAATGAAGTGTTGGGGACTGACCTGTTAGAGAGCAGCATAGGAGAAAGGGACCTTGAGGTCCTGGTGGACAGCAGGATGACCATGAGCCAGCAATGGGCCCTTGTGGCCAAGAAGGCCAATGGCATCCTGGGGTGAATAAGATGGAGACAGGTTTCCTCCCCCTGTATTCTGTCCTGGTAGGACCACATCTGGAACATTGTGTCCAGTTGTGGGCCCCTCAGTTCCAGAAGGACACAGAAAGGCTGAGGGAGTTGGGTCTCTGGCTTGGAAAAAAGGAGACTGAGGGGTGACCCCATTAATGTCTATAAATATTTGAAGAGTGAGTGTCAGGAGGATGGAGCCAGACTCTGCTCAGTGGCATCCAATGATAGGACAAGAAGGAATGGAAGTGAGCTAGAACATAGGAGGTTCCACAACAATATGAGAAAGAACTTCTTCACAGTGAGGGTGATGGAGCACTAGAAGGGGCTTCCCAAGGGGGGTTGTGGAGTCTCCTTCTCGGAGATGTTTAAAACCTGCCTGGACATGTTCCTGTGTGACTTGATCTAGGTGATCCTATTATGGCAGGGGGTTATTGGAGTGGATGATCTTTGAGGTCCCTTCCAATCTCTAATGGTCTGTGATTCTGTGAAATTTAGGTAGTATTCACATGATTTAGGCTTTCAATTGTAAGCACGTGTGGTTCCTTTAGTAATTTACCAAAGGTCCTCAAATTTTTCTTTGCACCTTTTTTTCCTTCTGTCATATTGGACAAGACAGATGTGCTGACATCTGCTTTTTTAGAATTGGTAACTGCATCTGATTGGCCTCACTAGGATCAAATTGTCAGGGTAACAGAGTGTCTGATGGAGCTGCATTCAGGAGTAATTAGTGAAGAGGGAATTGAGCATGGTTTCAGATTTTGATGGGAGCATGTGTTTGCCAAGCTGTGACAGTTTGTGCCCGTGAGGTTATTGTGTGGGAAATAGTTTCCCTTCTTAAGGGAAACGACATTTTAAAAATACCATCTCTAATTTATCAGGCCATCTACAGCATAATCTCAGAGATGTCACTGTTAGTGCTGGTATCACAGGTCACAGAATCACAGAATGATAGGGGTTGGACGGGACCTCTGGAGATCATCTAGACCCTCCTGCCAGAGCACATTCATCTAGAACATGTTGCAAAGGATCATGTCCAGGTGCATTTTGAATATCTCCAGAGGAGACTCCACAACCTGTCTGGGCAGTCTGTTCCAGTGCTTTGCCACTCAAAGTGAAGTTTCATGTTTAGATGGAATTTCCTGCTGTAGGCTGTATAGGCAGTTGCTTAGGTCAATAAAGTGCTGGGAGATGACAATGCAGGTGTGCACTAACTGCCTGCTGTGACTGTATTGCTCCACTAAAGTCACATCCTTAAAGCTTATGCTGTGCCTTGAGGCTTATGCATCTGAGCTGCCATCTCTATCTGACCTTTTTCTGTGGAAAAAGCTGGCAGTATCCAGCTTCCTCTTCTCTTCACCTTCTCCATAGCCAGAAGCAGCCAGCCCCAGGCAAGACTCAGTTTCTGGTCCTTGGGCAGCAATATTGCCTCTGGAAGTAGTGGGCACAATTAACAGAGAGTACATCATCTTTGCAGACATCTATTGCAATATCCACTGCAGTAGTGTCATTTGTGCATTGGTGGTTATCACAAGAAAGGTGTCAGCCTCTTTTGTGTTTACAAAAGGTGGGCTAGCATCTTTCTCTGGCCTTTTTCCATTAGTGTAACAATATTGTTACACATATGTGGCTCAAGGAGAGCAGCAAATTAATCCACGTTCTTACACAAGTACCCATGGATTTGAGAGGACAGAAAAAACTTCCCTCAAAGAGATTGTGGAATTTAAAATACTTCCAGGACACAACAAATCAGGAAAAAGGTGACTTACTTGGAAGTAGGGAAGGGAAAGGGAAAGAAGGTTGACTCTTTTCAAAGAAATTCAAGCACTTTACTATTTCACTCCCTTGTGAAAATGAAGTCACAGGGATACAGTGTCAGTGAAGAAGAGCAGAAGCTCTCTTGAACCCACTGGGCTAGCATTTGCTGCCAGCAATGACTCAAATTGCAAATATTTCACTACTTCAAGCAGACTGAGTTTCATGTAAGCTCCTGACAGTACTGTTATGGATAAATGCCTGATGTTAATATCCAGAGAACAATAATATGCAAGAAATGGGGAATATGGGAAGTACGACATGCTTTCCTTATCATTTACCTTCCTATCTTCCTGATGATTAGGCATCCCTGCTCTGAGAGCCAACTGGGTCATATGAGGTAAAACATCTATTGAGCAGATTTTTCTCAGCAGACATTGGCAGCAAGAATTGGATCTGACATCTTTTACTAGACATTAGTTTCTGGTTTTCTGGCTCTGGCTTACAAATGTGGATGCCAAGAAGCTTTGGCATCCCCTTCTAACTAGTATTATTCAGAGTTATAATTTATTTGAGCTCCTGTGCTCTTCTTGTCTTGACTGGAATAAAATAAAATCCAGAGATGTCACATTTCTGATTAAGATCAAGAAAAATACTGTCAGCGTAAAAGGGTAGAGGGGACAGGTTTTCATGAAATAAAAGAAGGAAGATGCATGATCTTAAGTGAGCTTTCAATACCAGTTTTGCACATTGCTGTCCACATGATCTTGACATGTCTACCCTTAAAAACCCCTCATCTTTCTAGTCACTCTAGAGTAGGTAAGTCTTCCAGATCATGCAGAAAGCAGGTAAAAAATGTGGCACAGGTCACTGAATCACAGAACATTAGGTATTGGAAGGGACCTTGAAAGATCCTCTAGTCCAATCCCCCTCATAATCTACTCCAATCTCCCTATAAATGCTCTACTTACATTTGTTCCACATCTTTGCAAGTATCATCAGGCACAGTCACCAGAAGTTCTTTGAATCCAGGTTGGATCAGACATTTGACTCAAAATGCCTTGATTATAACAATTTTTGAGTGTCTGTTAAAAAACCTTTTGAAGGCATCATCTCCACAGAGCAATAAGCTGTTGCAAAGGTATGTATGTGGTGTTCTTCACAGTGAACGGTGACAGGGAAAAAGGAAATTCAGAGAAGACACAGGAAAGCTTTTCAGAACAAGTTATTTTACCCTGGAATACACAGAATAGGAAAGCAACAGAGTTTTCATGGAACATTTTTAGTTTCTTCAAACACATTGCAGGTAAAACTAAAACTAGAGGCAATGTAGGCCCCCTTTTGAATGAGGTGGGTGCTCTGAAGACAGAGAATACAGAGAAAGCAGAGATACTGAACACCTCCTTTGCTTCTGTGTATACTACTGGAGGCTGTACTGATGAGCCCCGGACCGCTGAGGCCCCAGAAGAAGTTTAAAAAAAAGAGGAGTTTGCTCTGGTTAATAAGGACTAGGTTAGAGATCAGTTGAGCAAATTGGAGGTACATAAATCCATGGGTCCTGATGGGATGCACCTGAGAGTGCTAAGGGAGACAGCAGAAGTCGTCATTAGGCCACTCTTCATCATGTTGGCTAATTCATGGGGATCAGGAGAGGTGCCTGGGGACTGGAGGTTAGCAAATGTCACTCCAATCTTAAAAAGATTAAGAAGGAGGACTCAGGTAACTATAGATTCGTCGGCCTCACCTTCATTCCAGGAAAGGTGATGGAACAATTCAATCTATTCATTGCATGAGGGATTAGAGTGCACTATTAGCATGTTTGCTGATGATACAAAGCTGGGAGGAGTGTCTGATATTCCAGTAGGCTGTGCTGCCATTCAGGGGGACCTGGACAGGCTGTAGAGTTCGGTGGGAAGAAATCTAATGAAATATTACAAGGGTAGTGTAGAGTCTTGCATCCAGGCAAGAACAAGCCCAGGTACCAGTATAGGCTGGGGACTGACCTTGGAGAGCAGTGTAGGAGAAAGGGACGTGGGCGTCCTGGTAGACAGCAGGATGATTATGAGCCAGCAATGTGCTCTTGTTGACAAGAGGGCCAATGGCATCCTGGGACGGATCAGAATGGGGCTGGTTTAGTAGTTGGAGAGAGGTTCTCCTCCCTGTCTACTCTGCCTTGGTGAGACCACATCCAGAATATTGTGTCCAGTTGTAGGCCCCTCAGTTTAAGGACACAGAATTGCTTGGCAGAGTCCAGCACAGAGCCACAAAGATGATGAAGAGAGTCGAACATCTCCCTGATGAGGAAAGGCTTAGAGATCTGGGTCTCTTCAGCTTGGAAAAAAGAAGACTGAGGGGTCAAATGTTTATAAATATGGAACGGGTGTGTATCAGGAGGATGGAGCCAGGCTCTGCTCAGCAGCATCCAATGATAGGACAAAGAACAATGGGTGTAAGCTGGAACATAGGAGGTTTCACATCAGTATGAGAAGGAACTTCTTCACAGTGAGAGTGATGGAGCACTGTGATGGGCTGCCCAGGGGAGTTGTGGAGTCTCCTTCTCTGGAGATGTTTAAAACCTGCCTGGACATGTTCCTGTGTGACTTGATCTCGGGGATCCTGCTCTGGCAAGGAGATGAGACTAGATGATCTTTTAGGTCCCTTCCAATCCCTAATGGTCTGTGATTCTGTATCAAGCTGATTTTTGTTTACAAGGAATAGCTAAAAGTGTAGTACAGTGTAGTACAGTACAGGAAGTACATCCTGCCCTTGACAAAGGGTAGACTAAGCAGCCCTCTACAGTCCCTGTCCTTTGTTATGAGCATAGTGCTGCAAGGGTAAAGAATAGCTACATACTGCATCTCTATCTTTTGATTCTAATACTAAATTAGGAAACACTATCATATGACTGCAAGGAGTGGGAATCACTCAGTTTCAAAGACTTTTCCATCTATACTCAATGATTCCTTAAACAAGTACTACAAGTTGAAAAGAATTCTGTTACCTTGGACAAAATGAGGCAGACATTGGCCAGACACTGTTTTCATCCCAAGGATTTAGAGTCAGACTACTGATGAATAACCAAAAGCAGATGTTAGCTATGTAACATTTTAATTACAGGATAAGTTAATACATTAACAATATGCCCAGCATGCTATTAAGGACTTTAAGCCTAGTCATGGAAAATTAGAGTGACATCAGTGAAGTCATATATCAAGACAAGAATTACAATCAATAAAGGATTGCAGAGTAAGGCTTATAAATATCTATCTAAAATACTTTCTATTTAAAAATATAGGGGGAAACAGCTTCAAGCTTCAACAGGGTAAGTTGAGAGTAGACATCAGGAAAAAATTCTTAATGGAAAGAGTGGTCAAGCACTGGAATGGGCTACCCACAGTGGTGATTGAGTCACCATCCCTGGAGGTGTTTAGATGTGGTGTTGGGGAATTTGGTATAAGGGTGAACTTGTAGAGTAGGGTTGATGGCTGGTCTTCATGATCCCGAGGGTCTTTTCCAACCTGAATGATTCTATGATTCTGTGTTAAGCTTTTCACCAATATTACTAATAAAATCATTAGCAGATACCATGGTTCATGCACACCCTATTTGTTCTACAGCTTCTGTGGGAGAGATTAACAACAAGTAAGTTTGTGTTATTCCTCAGTACTGATCTAGAGAAGCCTTGCTGAAGTTAATTGTATATGACAGGATTAAATTTGGTGCAAAAGCAAACTTAGGCCCAGTATTTATACTAAAAATATAGAAGCAATGGGAAAAATAGGAATGATTTTGAAACTTAACATGTATTGGACAAAAAGAGGTCAGAAGAGTGCAGAATGGAAAACGGCAAACATCCTTCACAAAAATAAGAATTGTCCCTCTTTCTCAGGCCTGGATAGTTTGCATGTGTGGTACAAAAGTGTGTAATGGAAACCTGGGAAACAAAGAAGCCTTTTCAGGCAGAGGATTCCAGCTGTTCACAGACTGTGGAAGAGAAAACAGACTTTATTGAATGTCTGCAGATGTTTCCAAAATTTCATACTTCTAAAATCTAAATTCAGTTACCTAATCAATATTAAATATCTGATGGAAAATACATTGCCCATTGGATAAAGTTTAGGTGGTGAGGAAAACAAAGGATTCAAACGTTCTCAGGCAGAGATTGCTGGTGGCTCAGAGGCAGCAGCAGATGAAAACAATGACTGGAGACAGCTGGTGTTGGAATGATAAACGAACATTCATTTCTCAGCTACACAGATACAACTCCACTTTACTGGAGTGTGGTATAATTCCAGTGTAATTTACCTAGTAGGCCTGATAATGTGTAAATAAGGACAAATTCTGGTCACAGTTCTACTCATGTAAAACAAAGCTAGGTCATAGGAGAATGGGTTTGAGAGCCTTTTGCCTGATGCTCTCAAAGCACACAAATTCCTACAAAGGGAAGTGCAGGAAGATGTCCTACGAGAGTTCATATCAGGCTGCACTGTACGAGTTGAACAAGGAGCCGGGGTGAGACAGAATAGTCTTTCTGTTGCAAGAACTACTTTTGTGCCATCTCAAAACGCCATGTAAGTCGTAATTCCTGGTGCTATGGCTCAGTCTTTAAGCAAATGACCAAAACTCCCAAACTCCAAATTCAGAGGGGCCGAGATGTAATTCTCTAGCTACAGGACTCACAGCTGACAAAACAGCATCAGCAATGTGTGTTTTACAGATTTGGCAACAACTCAATATGCAGCCTGAGACTAAAACATGGATTTTCTGGTGTCCTCTCCAGTAGGCGTTAACTCTGACATTTTACAGGCAGTAACTTCTCTTTTTCACATAGCATCAGTAACAACAGCTTTACTGACAAAGCACACACAAAAAGAGTCTGACAAGCAGAAGTGTTTTCAGCTGGGTGTGCACAACAGCATCCCTTTGCCACATATCTAACTTCTGCATCCAATCTGCTGCAGTGTCTGGGCTGAAGATTGGTATCACTGTTCCCCCAAAAAAGAATTTGATCCTTGAAATGCTCTATTTCGTGGAAACAGATGAAGCAAATCTCTTTGCTGAATTACTCCCAAGGGCAGATGAAACTCTAGTGGTAAAAGAGACCTACATACATCTCACCTCAGCCTTACCACGTTAGGCTTCATTAAGGCATAGAGAAAATTAATTCCTCCTCTATCTCACACGATGATATCAGCCCAGAGATGTTGAAAAACATATGCAAATGCTGGCAGACCCACTCGTAATTTGGTAAAGACATAGGGAGAAGCTGATGCCCTTTGCAATTTGTGAGTTTCTTTGGATGCTGCTGTTATGGAAACTAAGGAAACTTCAGATCCATGTACTTCTTAATGACTTCTAAAAAGAATGAAATTACATTAAATTAAAATAGTTCAGGCAAATAGCTGTTTGGAAAATGAAATCCATACAAGAATACATTCGGAAATGTTAGTATGATCTACATGAGGTGATCCAGTAAAAGAGTATGAGCTTGCTAGTTCTGTTGTTATATAGTTTAATTTCAAAGTTTCTAATTTTCTTCATGCGTGTAAGAAAAAATAGTTCAATTCACCCATGTTTGCATTCAGGATTCAAAGCAATACTATACTGCTGAAGATCAGACTTTGATAAATGCATTTGTCAGAAAATAATGGAGAGAAAAACGACAATGTTTAAGTGTGCTGCAAGGCACTCAGGGCAGTTTAGATGAGAGCAGAAATAAGATCATACTGGTCTGTACACATGGACAGGCAGATAGTTTTGTCCGCCTAGTTTTAATGATACTGAGAAGATCTTTCTACCACACCACATCACTGTAGAAGGGTGGAGTGAATTAGCTTGAGTTTATCTCAGCACTCTGTCCAAGGTCCCTTTAGAAAATTGAAGCCTGTGAGAAAAATGCTCCAGCTTGTCTAACTTCAAATGTGTTCAGAAAAACTTGTGTATAGTATAACTGCACCCCCGCCAACACGCTCACCCACACAAAGACTTTGGTGCTTTTTGGAGAAGGAATACTTTATTGCTCGGTATTTGCTGTGTTTTTAGCAAACCTAGTGTGCCTGCAAGTGGGGCATCTATCACCAATTCTACTGCTCCTAACAGTCAACATGAAAACATGTAGCCAGCCTTGCCTTGCAAATGCTGAGCTATACCATATCAGTCCAAGACCTCTTCACACTGTCCTGACTGTGTGCATGTACATGTTACTCTCTAAATAGAAGTTACACACGGTTTTGCAATCTTTTTTCAATATGAAAACCACCACAAGGAAAGCTGTGTCCTGCTGATGTCATAAACGGCTCTGTACTGCAGCTGACCTTCTGGTCCTTATGACTGAATGACCTCTGTCCTGCCACCAAAAACATCCAATGTGAAATTTGCTTTCACTGTAGTGGGAGCCTTATTGATGAAGATAGCCAGGGACTGAAAATCCTGCTGTGGTTCAGACAGCAACATACTTTGTTCAGTGTACCCATTCCAGATCTCAGAAACATGTTGATTTGTTTCTCACCTCAAATGGCCTTTCTTACGTCTCATCTTCTGACACAATCTCTTTTTATAGTGTGATTAGCTCAAACCCCTCCCTTCCTCACAAATTTTCTTATTGCTTCACTGTCCAGGGTTGGCACAATTATTTCAAATGATCTACTTTTCAGATGATTTCCAGATCATTCCCAGACTGTGAGACAGCCTGTTTATGTGATGGAAAGTACCAGAGGTAACCTTACACCGATATGTTAGTTGTTTGCATGAGTGAAAAAAGGAAAAGTAATTTGACTTTCATACTCTGCATGTACCCACGATTCTGTCTGAGTGTTTCATGCTTGGTTCCTCTAATCTTTGCAGAATGCCATCATTATCACTCTGCACCTCTTCACTGAAGTGTCCTCTCTGTAGAGGTCCCCTTGCTTTCTAAGACCCCTGGCTTCCTAAACAAGGAGCTAAGCAGTAGTCATACTTACTGTCTGTGGCTGCCCAGGGAGGTGTTTCAATTGTCATCCCTGGACGTGTTTAAAAGTCATGTGGATATGGAGCTTAGGGACGTGGTTTAGCAGTGGACTTGGTATGGTTAGGTTAATGGTTGGACTCAATGGTCCGGAAGGTCTTTGCTAACCAAAATTATTCTATAATTCTATGCATATCTCAATATTTTTGTGGGCAAGACAGGACAACTGTAAGAAAGCAGCAGGGTAATGAATAGAGAGAGAACTGATGCAGGCAAAAAAGGACAGAGCTGAATCAAAGTAGGAAGCTGAAGGGTAGACAATTACACTTCTAGAAGCAAAAAGTCATTAGTAGTCAGCCGGCCAAAAATCTTGTACATGCTGTGCCCTAGTTCCTTAATTCAGTATATTACAACTTGCTCTCTCTCACCCTTTGCTTTCCAGAGTAAGGACCTGTGAGAAGGGAACACTTACTTTGCTTGTGAAAAGCACCTTCTTACACTGTTGTGAGATTTTGTCCAAGAATCATAGAATGACAGAACAATCATGGCTGGAAGAACCTAGGGTCTAACCATACTCACAACAACAAAAAACCCAAATACCCGAATAGCTACATACCTGATTGATCCACAAACACAAAATAACCCCCTATGTGCCTTCCACAATAGCAGGGTGTGAAGCACCATGTCTACACATTTCTCAAATACCTCCAGGGATGATGACTCAACCACCTCCCTGGGAAGGCCATTCCAGTGCCTCACCACTCTTTCTGTAAAGAGTCCCTTCCTAATATCCAATGCAAACCCTCTTGCTTCAACTTCAGACCATTTCCCCTGGTTTTGTTGCTAGTTACTAAAGAGAAGAGGCCAACATCCACCTCTCCACAACCTCCTTTCAGGTAGTTCTAGAGGGCAAAGAGATCCCCCCTCAGCCTCCTCTTCTCCAAACTAAACCTGCCCAGCTCCCTCAGCATCTCCTCACATGACTTGTTCGCTAAATATCTTATGAGTTTGTTAGCTCTCCTCTGGACATGTCTTTCTTGTAATGAGGGTACTGAGGTGAGGCCTCATGATGGCCAAGTACAAGGGCCATTCTCCTGCTGACCACGCTATTCCAGATACAAGCCAGGATCCTGTTGGCCTTCTTGGCCACCTGGGCACACTGCTGGCTCATATTAAGCCGACTGTCTACCAGCACCTCAGGTCATTTTCTGCGGGGCAGCTTTTGAGCCACTCATCCCCAAGCCTGTAGTGTTGCCTGGGGTTGTTGTGACCAAAATGCAGGCCCCGGCACTTGGCATTGGTCATACAATGGGCCCTGGCCCATTGATCCAACTTGTCCAAGTCATAGAATCACAGAATCATAGAATCACTCTGGTTGGAAAAGACTCTTGAGATGATCTAGTCCAACCATCTACCCTACCCATGTTCATCCCTAAACCATATCCCTCAACACCTCATCCAAACAATCTTTAAATATACCAGGGATGGTGACTCAACCACCTCCTGGGAAGCCCATTCCAGTGCTTGACCACCCTTTTATGTGAAAAACTTTTTCTTAATATCCAGTCTAAACCTACTCTGTTGTAATTCCCTCTTGTTCTATCACTAACTGCTTGTGATAAGAGACCAGCACCAACCTCTCTACAGTGTCCTTTCAGATAGTTGTAGAGAGTGATGAGGTATCCTCTCAGCCTCCTCTTCTTCAAACTAAAGAGCCCCAGCTTTTGAATCACAGAATCATACAATGCTCTAGGCTGAAAGGCACCTCTAAGGGTCATCTAGTCCAACCTTCCCACACAGGGACAACTCTACCTAGGCCAAGAGGCTCAGAGCCTTATCGAGTCTGACCTTAAATGACTCCAGGGATGGGGCCTCCACCACCTCCCCAGGCAGCCCATTCCAGCCATCAACCATCCTCACATTAAAGAACTTTTTCCTAATATCCAGCCTAAACCTATCCTTTCCCAGCTTGAATCCATTGATCCTTGTTGTAGTTGTACAAACCCTCTTGAAAAGACCTTTCCTTGCCTTCATGTGGGCCCCCCCTTAGGTGCTGGAAAGTCAAAAGAAAGTTCCCCCAGAGCCTTCTTTTCTCCAGGCTGAAGAGTCTCAACTGTCTCAGCCTGTCCTCATACAAGAGATGCTTCATTCACCTGATCATTTTACTCGCCCTCCTCTAGACATGCTCCAGTGTGACTGCATCCTTCCTGTGCTGGGAACTGCAGAACGGGACACAATACTCCAGGTGAGGTCTCACTAGGGCAGAGTAGAGGGGCAGAATCACCTCTCTTGGTCTGCTGGCCACAGTTCTTTTGGTGCAGCCCAGAAGTCCCTCTGTAGAGCCTTCCTACCCTCAGCACTCCCACATGATTTAGTGTTGTCTGCAAAATTACTGAGGATGGACTAATTCCCCACGTTCAGGTCATCTATAAAGGTATTAGACAGGACCAGCCCCAAAACTGATCCCTGTGGGACACTACTGATGACTGGCAGCCAGCTAGCTCACACCCCATTAATGACAACCCACAGGGAATGGCCATCCAGCCAGTTTTCAACCTAGTGAAGAGTACGTTTGTCTATACCATGATTCGCCAGATTCTCCAGAACAGTGCTGTGGGAGACTGTGCCAAAAGCCTTACAGAAGTAGGTAACATTCACAGCCTTCCTTGAGATTATTTCTTTTTTTAACTGCACAGGGAATCTCCTCCTGCTGTTGACTGAAGTTTTGTTACTGGGTGTCTGGAGAAAAAAAACCAACCCTGTTTTCCTTTGTTGTCTCAGCATGCACCTTTCATTCTTCATTTGGAAGTGCTCAGTTCTTATTTGTCTGCTTCTATTATTCCCAGAGCTAAATTCACTTTATCCTGCTATTTCTTTCTGAGACTAGGGAAGCTACTAATCTGTCCTGACTTTGTCTGTCACTTACTGTTTGTGAAGTCAGTAAAGACCATTTAGAAAGTGAGATACTGCAGACAAGGTTGAAAGAGATAAAGCAAGACTATATAAATTATAGCAGGGAAATCCATACTCCAGTGGAGGACAATGAATATCACATAATTTCTACAGCAAATACATGTTTCCGGAAACAAAAATGGAATTGAGGGCAGCTGAACTCTTTTGTATAGCAAATTAGGACATTTAGAGGAGCTTGCCCGTGAAACACCATAGACATTCACTTAGATGTTTTTCTGTGTGGACTCACTAACTGCTCCTTGTTCTAGTTGTACAAACCCTCTTGAAAAGACCTTTCCCTGCCTTCATGTAGGCCCCACTCAGGTGCTGGAAACTCAAAAGAAGAGCCTTCTTTACTCCAGGCTGAACAGCCCCAACCCTCTCAGCCTATCCTCATACAAGAGATGCTTCATGTCCTTGATCATTTTACTGGCCGTCCTCTGGATGCACTCCAGTGTGACTGCATCCTTCTTGTGCTGGGGACTGTAGAACTGGACACAATATTCCAGGTGAGGTCTCACCAGGGCAGAATCATATCTCTTGGTCTGCTGGCCACTTCTTTTGGTGCAGCCCAGAATGTGATTGGCCTTCTGGGCTGTGATTCCACACTGGTGGCTCATGTCCAATTTTTCATCCACCACCACCCTCAAGTTGCTTTTGCAGGACTGCTCTCCAGCAAATCCTCACCCAGCCAGTACTGATAACGACGGTTACCCCGACCCAGGTGCACGACTCTGCACTTGCTGAACCTCATAAGATTCATCTGGGCCAACCTCTCAGTCTATCCATGTCACTCTGGATGGCAATGAATGAGTCTGATTTTCTAATTCTCATGAGCTAAGAGTAAAGCCACAATATGTAGTACTGCAGAAGGATAATATCTTTTCCCTCCTAGAATCAAAAGAATAGTAATCCTTGGGTCTAATTTATGGAAATAATTCTGCCAAATGATTTTCTTTTCATCCAACCTGATTTTAGAAAGTGTGGCTCTGAGATGAAATTTAAAAATTAATCAGTCTGAAGTGTCTAGAACATGTAGTCCTGGAACGATACACTAGTATCTCTGAGAACTATGAGGAGACTTGGGTGTGTCTGGATTTAGGCTCATAAATCCATATTTAGACAATTCAATAAGTGGCCTGGTTTTTGAAAAAGCTACTCCACCTGACCTCAGTAAAGTGCGTTTGTATAGCTGTGTGCATGTGTTCAGTACTTGAAAAAGCAAACCACATATTTGGCTGCTTAAAGCGAGGCATCTGAGCAACATGAGCCGAGGGACCTGATGTAACTCTTCAGGGTTTTTTTTGTTCTCACAGAAACAGTTAGAGAACTGTGGTTTTGAAATGTCGGCACATGAGCACATGTTCCCTGAGCAAACAGCCCATGGGAAAGCTGTCGCAGAGAATTCCCTGACTTATTCTTATGATCAATATTTAATACAAGCCAATTGCTTTGCGTAACAAAAACATGTAGCAACAGAAAAAGTTTATTTACATGATTTTTCTGATAATTGTGTTTGATACTCATACAGTTTTCTTAATTTTTAAGTAGAAATAGCAAGTTAGTGCTTTCAAACAAGTAATGTTTCAATAAAGCTTCATGGACTGTAATAAACACTCCTGAGGAATGGCCGGCTGGTTCTTTCAGAAAATAATTCACCTGAAACCTAATCTTTAAGCCATCCTTGCACTGAGAAATTTCAATTCACACCGTGACTTTTAGTTAGCAGCTATACAGACCTCAGAGCTGTGGAACAACTTACAACTAAAAGGAAGAATAGACTTTTCTAATTGAAGGTAATAAAGGAAAGTGCCATGCTCCAGAGTTTTTGCACACTAGTTCTCTGGGTGTAAAATTACCTGCTCATTTCTGTAAGGCAATGAGCTTGGGGATAATACAGAATGGAAAACATTGTGTTTCAGGTTGAAGACTTCAGGCAGAAGAGATTTGCTTGGCAGAAATGACCAGCTCCCCACCACACTCTTCATGTTTGAAGACAACTTCAGTGAAAAAATAATCAGCAGGACTGTAGAGATCAACTTCTGTTACAGTTAGAAGGCTTTTCAGTTCTAATATGAAAAAAACCCAACCTTCCAAGAAAAATAGCAAGCATTCCTGACTTTGTACTTACAGAATTAGTCCACTGGAAAAAAATGATGTGAAGACTAAGCACAGGTATCCAGCAACAGCTGTAACCCAACTTACCACATTAAACGAAGAGGTTAGTGTCTGCAAAACTCCTGTTTCTTTGATTGGCTCTAAGGAGAGTGACAGTGGTGAGAATCTGGCCAGCATTCCCCTTACCCTGCTGCTCACACTGCTTTCTTCTAACACCCTCTTTTCTGTGCTATGTTTTCAGATGCAATCCACAGAAGTGGATGGTTCTGCTGGGGTGTGCAAACACAACTGCCTCTGTAAGGCAGGGATGTTGTGGGACATCACGGTTCCACTGTGTGCTATTTCCGCTGTCAGAAGGACTTAGCTCCAGCCAAGCACTGGGCACTAGATGCTCAGCGCCATCACTACCATAGGGTGAATCTTACCATTTCTACTCCTTTTACAAATGCATAGTTGACCCAATACACAGTGCTACCGGACAGTTTGCTCAAGACTACACATAATATCAGTGGCAACCTGGCTGTTGGATGTGGAAATACCTGCCATCTGGCCTTGTTCTCAAACCACTGGCTACACAACTTCTCCTACTGTAAGCAGTGCATCATAAGTGAAAAAGAAAACAATGTGCAAAGCAGCCAGGAAGGCAATGAGTAATATTTTAAAAGCAGCTACGAAAATACTTTTTAAATGAGAACACCCAAATGAGGGCTCAAAGAGTAATTGTATTTGTGTTTTTAACATTTGCAGTCATCAGAAGGGCATTAGTCTTCCTGACCCGCAGCAGCAGGAAGTCCCCAAGTCCTTCACATGAATTCAAACAGCCAGACAGTCTGTGAGGATCCCTGTGACAGGGAAAAAACCATCTTCTTCAGTAGACAAATGAGAAGAACACAACTGCCCTAGCAAGAGACTCTTTCTAGGATGGTGGCGAGTGCAAGGTGAAAACAGAAGAAATGTAGTCATTGTCAAAATAAAGAGGACAGAATAGGCCTTGCCTCAACCTCTCACTTGTTGCTCTCAAGTTACTCTGTATGCCAGAACTGTGGGCCCAGATGCTGCTGTGCTACTGCATGTGCCAATGATCTGGATGAGGGGATCGAGTGCACCCTCAGTAAATTTGCGGATGACACAAAATTGAGCACGAGTGTCGATCTGCTGGAGGGTAGGGAGGCTCTGCAGCGGGATCTGGACAGGCTGGAGCGACGGGCTGAGGTCAATTGTATGAGGTTTAACAAGGCCAAGTGCCAGGTCATGCACTTTGGCCACAACAACCCCCAGCAACACTACTGGCTTGGAGAAGAGTGGCTGGAGAGCTGCCTGGTGGAGAAGGACCTGGGGGTGTTGATCGACAGCTGGCTGAACATGAGCCAGCAGTGTGCCCAGGAGGCCAAGAAGGCCAATGGCATCCTGGCCTGTATCAGAAACGGCATGACCAGTAGGAGCAGGAAGGTGATTGTGCCCCTGTACTGGGCACTTGTGAGACTGCACCTCGAGTCCTGTGTCCAGTTTTGGTCATCTCAGTACAGGAAGGATATTGAGGTGCTGGAACAAGTCCAAAGAAGGGCAACCAAGCTGGCAAAGGGGCTGGAGGGCATGCCCTGTGAGGAGAGGCTGAGGGAGCTGGGGTTGTTTAGTCTGGAGAAGAGAAGACTGAGAGTGGACCTTATTGCCCTCTACAACTACCTTAAAGGAGGTTGTAGCAAGGCTGGTGTTGGTCTCTTCTCTCAAATTAGTGATGATAGGACGAGGGGAAATGGCCTCAGTTTGTGTCAGAGGAGGTTTAGATTGGATGTTAGAAGGAAATTCTTTACTGAGAGGGTAGGAATCCTGGAATGGATTGCCCAGGGAGGTGGTGATGTCACCATCCCTGGAGGTGTTTAAGGAACGAGTGGATGTGGCGCTTAGGGATATGGTCTAGTGGTTAGACAGTAGGAGAAAAGATTGGACTCGATGATGCTGGAGGTCCTTTCCAGCCATGATGATTCTATGATTCTATGTAATAGGAACAGGGCTTAGGGAATATGAGTCAAGGGGTCCAGCTAGGATGCACAACTCAAGTTTTATCAGTGTTTCTCTCTGGTTTCAGAACTCAGCATCCCATGGCAAGAGACATGCCGTGTGGCAAAGGAAGAGGCTGCAGAAGCTGAGTCAGCAGTGTGGGTCATGGCAGTATGTGGCTCAGTTTAATACAGGCAGCATGAGATTGTCATGTCTGCACATGGTGGCCCCACTGAATTTAGCTTCACAACATAGTTGTACATGCTACCATAAGGTAGAAATACAAAGTCTCTTCCTAATCTGATCATGTTGTGGCTGCTATAGCACATGCCACATGTTTCGGGAGGTGCGATAAAGACATACATGACATCTCAATCCACATTTTAAACAACTCGCACTGAGTAGACGCAGGAGAGATTTTCATTTAACAAAACAATAAGGATATATGTGCATTTCACATATGGACTAAAGCCTGAAATAAGGTCTCTAGCAGCAAGGGAATAGTAGGGTTACCACTGGACTAGGAAGAACCAGCCCACTGAATACCTCAGCTTCTTGGTGACTGCTGGGGAATTGGACTAGATGATCTTTCGAGGTCTCTTGCAATCCCTAACATTCTGTGACTTCAGTTACCTTAGCCCAGAGCTAGCACTAATGGGACACAACCTTTCTCAATATACATTAGAACAGACGGTGTTTCTTTTGCACTGAACAAAATTTTTCTTGTTGTCTCCCTTAGCTATGCTGCAATTCCAGCTGTCTTGAGCAATCCAAATATCTTGTACAACTGGCAGCAATAACTGCTTTCTGAGGCTCTACAAAATATGCACTTTCAATACCTTGGAAATCTCCTTCAGAGCTGTTCTTTTTTCAACTGTGTTTTCATTCTATTTGTACTCATTCTAGAGTAATGTCCTACATATTCCGGACGCCGAGTCTTTGGTTCAGTGTCTAGTTACATTTGTCACACATTCGTCATTCTGTGTAAGTAATGGTGCATAAGGGGTACGCAAGCCTGCTGGAGCATGTAGAAGAAAACTTAGCCATAATGATGCATGACCACAACTTGTTACCCAGAATCTCAATACATTAGCAATCTGAGAATCATAATCGTAACTTCTGTGTAGTAACTATAGCTCCACTTCCTTCTTACCATGAAACTTGTGATACACATCACTCCTGTAAGCTGAGTGGAGATTTTTGCTTGAATGAATATCACTAGTATAATGAGATTGTTTAAACAGGGGACATACTACCACTAGGCTTTGGTTTTGGTCAGGTAGGTCAGAAGGTTAATTATATAACACATCATTAACATACTGTCCCCATTTTAGTGGATTAGTTGTTCAGCACCATGGAGAAGCAAATAAAACAAAATGAGGAGCCCCTGTACTATTCCAGATCATAACATGTCATTGGAAAATGGTGTGTCAGTGTTAAGTATGGAGACGCGAAAGGCTTGCAGAGCAGCTACTTCACCCAAAGTGTAGTTTAGAAAGGGCTTTCAGCTGCTGAGATGTAATTGTGTGGAATTCACTCATGGGGAATCTGACAAACAGGTACCCTAAGAACAGGTGCTGCTCTGCATAATATGTGCTAAAGACAGGGGTTTCTTTAAAGAAACTTCACCATCTAATACCCAGTTCCCTCTGACTCCGGCAGCAGAACTGTGGCTGGTTGGAGGGAGAGGAAAGTGCTTCTCAAAATTTGCTCCAAAGAAATAGCGTAGTGTCAGTGCTCTGGCAGAAGCAGCATGGATCCCTGCTCTGTGCAAATGGCAGAGCTCACAAGAATCAAAATCTGATCCTGGCCACACTGCTAGTGTTTGGGGCAATCCTTTGCATGCGGTTTGTAGTCAGTATCTCAGTTATTCCATCTGCAAAATGGAGATGAGAGACTTGGGTTGTGAAACACTTACAGTCCAAGTCAGAAAAAATGCCAATAAGAACCAGACTTTACTGCTATGAATAATATTACCTTCAGCTGCATAGGGATGCTCTGCAACACAAAGCCTCTTTATTTTCAGAATGCTACAACATAATTAGTTATTTCACTGTTTTCCTTAAGGAAAGATTTGGCAAACCTCTCATGAGTTAAGTTTTCAAGGACCTCTGCTACATGGATAACAGAAGCAAAAAGCTTGAATGAAAAGTTTTCTTTCTATTCCCCCAATCAGTTTGCTAAAACGAAGAGATTGGAGCAGGTGAGAAATGCAGATTACATTTGCTGTTCCAGAAAGATAGATTTTTTCCTACCCATGCCAGACCCTGCATAAGAGGTCATTGCTGGACAGGAGAGACACTTCTAAGGTGTTGTAGTTTGAAAATTGCTAGCGTTTTCAAACGTACAGCAGTTCTGCTTTCATGAAGAAGAAAAGAAAAAGGAGTTGTTTTGTTTTGGAGGACCCCTCCCCCGCAGGGGACTTGTCCTGGGGGAAGGTGTCGCTGGTCCTGGACCTGCCCCGGATGTCCGTGTTGGATTAGCCTATGAAAAAGCAGAGCGGGCGGTTTGTTTTGAAAAAAAAAAGTCAGGAAGAAAGTAGAAAAAAGGAAGAAGAGGCAGGAAGTATGTAGCCCGCTCGTGTGTGCTGCAGGCCCTCTTGGGCCGCGGCTTCTCAGCTGAGCGCCCCCCCCTCCCCTGCCCCCCCCCCTCTCCGGGCGGGGGCCGGGGGG
>VXBP01010311.1:100187-120414 GCA_013400115.1 Rhinopomastus cyanomelas
TTTGGGGGAGGTCCCTTCGTGCATAGTTGGAAAGCCGAAGGATTTGAGACTCCTTAAATCTTGGATCGGGAGGACAGAGACAGGGGCTTGTTGTTGGAATGCATGCCGCCCACACCGGGGTGCAATTGGGGCGTTAAGGGAGAGAGTGGTGGAACTCGTCTCCGGTTTGCATGCTGCTGTTGTTGCCCAGATCTCTGTCGTGACCCAAGGCCCAAACGGTAGTAACTTCCCATGGTATTTTCCTCAGATAGTGCAATGGCATGTTTGACGCAGTTTCTAGGTTTGAGTGCACCAACTTGCTGGTTTTTATTTGTTTTATTTTTTTTGTTTCCTTTTTTCTTTGTCTGTATACAGTTAGGTTAATAAACTTTGATCCAGTATCCTAAGCCATTCATTGTCTGGCAAATTTGTCCGAGATGTCATCGAGACCTTACTTGCTAAAATTAGTGAAGAATCCCCAACCCGCTACATAAGGTAATCGTCTGAGTTCACACGGGAAAAGTTTTCACAGGAATAAGTGAGAAAACAGAATTTGAAAAGAATGAGCTCGTTTCTAAGGACAGAACAGAGGCTGAGCAGGACAGCACAGGTGGCTGTCTGTTATATTGTAGGGCCTGACCTCTGTTTAAGTATTTGAGGTGACGGAAATGTTAAGTATTCCACATAGCGAAGAGCTGGGTGCTGCAAAAACCACTGAATTGCTCATGTCACAAATTGACAATATCCTTTCAAGTTCAATATCTGCGTGTGAAAGCCTTCTTTTGTGCTTACAGATTGACAGCTATCCCTTCTGCTGCACTACAGAAATGATGAACAAGGAGAGGTTTCACAGTATCACAGTAATGATAAGGTTGGAAAAGACCTTAAAGATCATCCAGTCCAACCTAAATCCAAAAAAACCCAGTAATCCTAACATCTAGATCATGCCACTCAGCACCTCATCCAGCCTAACCTTGAATACCAGTTCTAGGCCCCTCAGTTCCAGAAGGACACAGAACTGCTGGAGAGAGTCCAGCGCAGAGTTACAAAGATGATGAAGGAAGTAGAACACCTCCCTGATGAGGAAACGCTGAGGGAGCTGGGTCTCAGGGCAGGACAGAGGCCACAGGCAGGCTAAAGTGAAAATTTATGCTATTCCTAAGACATGTCCAAGTAAAAAAAGTTATTGTTGCTTTAACTTTGGAGATGCAAAAGGGGAATACATTGGAAAGACTGACTAGTTCATAAGTGTTGCTTTTCTAATAACTGCGAGATGAAAAGCTAACAAACTCTATATAAAAGTATTAAAATCATTCTTTGCTGGAATAGTAGGTGCCAAAGGCAAACAGTCAGAAAGATTCACTACCAGAAACACTAACAAAAAGATACCACATTTAGAAGCTAGTCTCTGTTAAAAAGTACTGTTTTGCATTGAGTGCAGCTTTCCCAAGATTTTGACAGACGTGACTGGCTTATTACTGCAACACTATTATTTAGAGACTTAATAGAGGCCATTTTACCTCATAGATTATACAGTCAAGGTTCATGCTGAACAGAAGTAGGTATAGACAGGCAGAAGGAACTTCTCCCCAGTGAGGGTGACTGAGCACTGGAACGGGCTGCCCAGGGAGGTTATGGAGTCTCCTTCACTGGAGAAGTTTAAGACCTGCCTGGATGTGTTCCTGTGTGACTTGGTCTGGGTGATCCTGCTGTGTCAGGGGGATTGGACTAGATGATCTTTCGAGGTCCCTTCCAATCCCCTGTGATTCTATGATCTAATGATGAACGCTGGGTTCAGTATCTTGCAGGTCAAACTGAGAGGTAACACCCCCTGAGGATTGGAATGAGTATCTGTGTTTGCAAGACTGCCCGAGTGACTCATGGTAGCTGATGTAGAAAGGTAGATGCGTGGTGCTTTTGCTTGTGTGTGAGTTACTGTCAGAGAGTGGTGAATTGTCAGACAACATACAGTCTCTCTTTTTTCCTGATGTAGTGAAGGGAGAGCATGCTAGCATCCCTCTCTGGTGATTCAGATTTACATCTTTGTACTGAAGGCCAAACCTCCCATGTTTCTGTTTTGAGTTTAGAGAGAGACCTCTCAGACTACTTTGAATTGGTGAACTTTTCTTCTTGCAATTTAAACATATTTGCTTGCTTTTTCCTCAAGGAAGGTTCAGTGTGGATCAGAACACGGGTTTTTCTTCTAGCAAAGCAGAAACATACTCCTAGTAGTTTTGAATGAGAACATTCGCAAAAGATAAGCTGGTACAAGTGATCCTTTTCTGCACACATGCATAGGTGCACGCTCAGTAGGACCCCTTGGGGTTGGAGTCAGGTGGAGACTGACAGGAGGAAAGGGAAGGAGAATTTGGATAGCTGTCAGTTTAGCATGTGAACTTTGAGTAGGAAAGCTATATAGGGTATTTCATAGAATCATAGAATCACTACGGATTGGAAGGAACCCCGAAAGATCATCTAGTCCAATCCGCCTGCAACAGCAGGATCACCTAGACTAAGTCACACAGGAACCTGTCCAGTCAGGTCTTGAATATCTCCAGTGAGGGAGACTCCACAACCCCCCTGGGCAGCCTGTTCCAGTGCTCCGTCACCCTCACCGTGAAGAAGTTCCTTCTCAGGTTGATGTGGAACCTCCTATGTTCCACCTTACAACCATTGCCCCTCCTCCTATCACTACATGACACCAAGAACAGCCCAGTTCCATCCTCCTGACACCCATCCCTCAAATATTTGTAGACATCCATGAGGTCACCCCTCAGTCTCCTCTTCTCCAAGCTAAAGAGACCCAGCTCCCTCAACCTCTCCTCATAAGGGAAGTGCTCCACCTCCTTTATCATCCTCATTGCCCTACGCTGAACTCTCTCCAGAAGCTCCACATCCCTCTTGAACTGAGGAGCCCAGAACTGGACACAATACTGCAGGTGTGGTCTCACCAGGGCAGAGTAGAGGGGGAGAAGAACCTCTCTTGATCTGCTAACCACCCCTCTTCTAATCCACCCCAGGATGCTGTTGGCCCTCTTGGCCACAAGAGCACATTGCTGGCTCATAGTCATCTTGTTGTCCACCAGGACCCCCAAGTCCCTTTCCCCTACACTACACTCCAACAGGTCAGTATTTACATTGGGGAATTACCATTTCCTTGTCCTGATCCCCCTCCTCCTTCCCACACTGGGGCTTTTTGTTCTCTCCCTTTCTCCACTTGTTTGTTTCACATGCTTGAAGTACTTCTCATTTAACATGGCCTCGTGTCCATCAGATGACCTTTTTATGACACATGATGCGAGTTAAGAGATGCATGAAAATTTCTGCATAGTCCATACTTTCATGCAGTTGCATGGCATGTAAGTAGCACCTATTAACATTTTAGACATGTTGAAAGGAAGGTTGCACTGGAGTCAGATCTCATGGCTTGGCTGGTTTCAGTGCATGTAGAGCATTGCGTTACCTTTATCCTCTCTTGCTGTTTTTCCAGTGAGAAATACGAATCCAGGAATTTTAACAACCTGACTTAAAGGGTCACCTCTGATATCTCAGAGTACATTTACACAGAGAAGGTATTCCATGGGGAGGCAGCAATGCTGAAGGAGTCCTAATGGGGACAGTGGATGATAAATTTCAACAGCTGTGCTGCAATATAAACTCAGGAAAGGAAAGCTAAATGCACTCCTGTCCTGTTTTTGTAGAGTACCTCATCACAGAGCAAGGGAAAAATAACCTAAATTCCTGTTGGCTCTGCTACATGTGGGCTTTTAAGATGCTGCTTAGTTCCACATGCCCAGTGATCAAAAAGATGGCAAGACTTTAGAGAAATAAAAATAGCTGAGATGAGCAATACCCAGAGGAAAATGAAGGTGATAATGTGTAAACTGCTAAAAGAATGAGAAATATTTAAACACAAGGAGTGGCAGGGATATATTAATATAACATGAGAGGGAGAATTAAGATTAAAAGGAAAAGACAAGAGGAGAAAACCCAGGTTGAGATTAGGGAAATTTAACGAGATCAATTTCTCTTTGTTGCTTAATAACTAGATTGGCAAACGCAGTAGTTGAAACCATGTCTTATGGGAAATTTCAATTGAGACAAGGATAAGTGCTATAAGCAGGTAGTAGTGAAGATACTTCCACTGCTGGAAGAAGGAATGAACCATTTATTAGGATGAATTCATTAGGATGTTCATCTATGCTATTTTTAATTGGCAAAGTGCCAGGAAAAAAAATCACTGGAGCCCAATCTTTTATTTTCATCAAAAAGTGAAAGGAGTCTGTTACTCTCTCAGTAGACAGGGAAAGGCAAAAGTGCAAATGATGGTGAATTCAGTCTACAGCAACTTGGTAAAATATGTTGTGCTTCTGTAAGAGATATTCAGAGGAAAAAATTACTGCTGGCACTTGTTTCATAAACTATTGATGAAAGAGCAGAATATTCTCAGAATCTGAGAATGATTTAGGTTGGAAGAGACCTCTGGAGGTCATCTAGTCCAAGGCCCCACTAAAAGCAGAAATGTCTTTGAAGTTAAAGCAGGTTACTCAGGATCACATCCAGCCAAATCTAGAATATTTCCAAGGCTGAAGATTTTAATATTTCTTTGGACAACTTGTTCCACTGTTTGATCTCCTCTGCTATGAATTACTTTCTCTGGAATCCAACCAGATTTTTCCATGCTATCTCTATGCTCCTGTGCCATTAAGCTGCCCCTTGAAATGTCAATGTGACTATTGTAATCATAATTTGTAAAGTAATTATAAAGCAAAAGTTACAGCACAATAGGGACAGACTGAGGTGCATTTTAAGATTAGCAAGCCTCTCAGAGAATTTGCTCATAGAATCATAGAATCATAGAATCATTACTGATCGGAAGGGACCTCCAAAGATCATCTAGTCCAATCCACCTGCAACAGCAGGATCACCTAAACCAAGTCACACAGGAACCCGTCCAGTCGGGTCTTGAACATCTCCAGAGAAGGAGACTCCACAACCCCCCTGGGCAGCCTGTTCCAGTGCTCTGTCACCCTCACCGTGAAGAAGTTCCTTCTCAGGTTGATGTGGAACCTCCTATGTTCCAGCTGACAACCATTGCCCCTCGTCCTATCACTACATGACACCGAGAACAGCCCAGTGCCATCCTCCTGACACCCACCCCTCAAATATTTGTAGGCATTAATGAGGTCACCCCTCAGTCTCCTCTTCTCCAAGCTAAAGAGACCCAGCTCCCTCAACCTCTCCTCAGAAGGGAGGTGTTCCACCTCTCTTATCATCTTTGTTGCCCTACGCTGAACTCTCTCCAGCAGCTCCACATCCCTCTTGAACTGAGGAGCCATTCTAAAACTGGACTGAAAGAACATAGTTCTAGAATGCAAACTGTTCTGTCTGCCTGTAGGTTTGTAGTCATGTATGACATGTTTCTTTTAATGGCTTCTTCTGACACCAAGGACATGGAAGTGAATTCAAATCCTGAAGTAATCTACCGGTGAATATATCTTTGAAAATTATTGATCTATTAATGCATAGCTAAATATTAAGTGAAAATACGTGTAGAAAAAATGGTGGACTTAACATTGCTGTGAAGGCAGAAGAGTGAGGCATCAACTTTGAGTCCAACCATTAACCCTACTCTCTAAGGTCAGTCCTAAACCAGATCCCCCAAAACTTCATCTAAGTGACTTTTAAACACATCCAGGGATGGTGACTCAACCACCACCCTGGGCAGCCCATTCCACTGCCTGACCACTCTTTCCATGAAGAATTTCTTCCTGATGTCCAGTCTAAAGCTACCCTATTGAAGCTTGAACCCCTTCCCTCTGCTTATGTCACTAATTACCTGCGAGAAGAGACCAGCACCAACATCTCTACAGCGTCCTTTCAGATACCTGTAGAGAGCAATGAGGTCTCCCCTTAGCCTCCTCTTCCTCAAACTAAACAGCTCAAACTCTCTCAATCTCCCCTCATAAGTTTTATTCTGAAGGCACTTCACCAGCTTCAATGCCCTCCTCTGCACTCACTCCAGCACTTCAATGTCTCCCTCGTACTGGGGTGCTCAAAACTGGACACAGTACTGAAGGTGTGACCTCACCAGTGCTGAGTACAGGGCGACAATCACATACTGCTGAACACACAGTTCAGCAATGGATGCCTTTGGCCTTCTTGATCACCTGGGCATCCTGCTGGCTCATATTTAGCCACCTGTCAGTTAGAACCCCCAGGTCCTTTTCTGCCAGACTGCTTTCCAGTCATACTTCCCAATCCTGTAACACTGCAGGGGATTGTTGTGACCAAAATGCAGGACCCAACACTGGCTCTACTGAAACCCACACAGTTACCCTCAGCCCATCAATGCAGTCTGTCAAGCTCCCTCTGTATAGCCTTACTACCCTCCAGCAGGTTGACATTCCCTCCCAACTTGGTGTCATCTGCAAACTTACTGAGGGTGCACCCAGTCCCCTCATCAAGATCATTGATAAAGATGTTGAAGAGGAGCAATATGGTGACATTTAGGTGACAAACTTCATCAATTTCTAAGTAACAGTGATTGAACACAATAAAATCTCAAGCAAGACAGAAAATGTGCACTAAAGAATGGTAATGATTATGAAATTTCCTATTGAGACAAATCCTGTTTCTTGGAGCACTGGCCTCGGTTAAATTGGTCTGTGGACAACCTAAACAACGAGAAGCACCCAGACAAACGTCAATATTTGAAGTGAGGGAACAACAGGCATTTTGGACAGTGAGCGCGTTGTCTTTGGATCGCACACCTTTTTTAGCTTAATGTTGTCCTGGAAGAAATTTCAACAATGTATGTTTTAAGTGAATTTGTTCATGTCAGGATAGAAGCATGGGTCAGTCAGAATGATCACACAGCAATTTAGAACAAGTCCTCCAACTTTTCAACAGTGTGAAAATACAGACATCCTAAAACCACACTCTTCCTTTTGTTTGGTTTTTTTTTTTTAACCGTTCCTTTGTGGATGTTTTGCCAAGTTTACATTGAAATCCTGGTGGATTCTTTCTAAACTATCCCATTATATTTCCACATGAGCTGCAGTGCATCAGGTTTTGAATACCTTGATGTAGCCTTACTCTAGTTAAAAATACATCAATACATCTACATCATGTAGATTTGCCTCTAGTACCCACGTCAATGGCTCAGAATCTTTCAGGCACACAGTTCATAGAGATCATTGCTATGTCTGTCTTCACTTAGTTTGTAGTGAGACAATTCCAGGAGCTAGAATAAATAATTGCCTCAGGGGTGCTTACAGGGATGCTTACGTGGAATAGCCCTATTGCAAATTCAGGGACATAGCACTGGGAAGGTGTTTGTTGTTTTAGTAAGGAATAAAGGAGTACTCATGCATATCAGTTCCTGACTTCCCCTAAATTCAGTGCCTGTTATTATTAGTCTGTGGATTTAATAAAACTTTCACTGCCTCATGACTCCGTACTGTGCTACACTGAATTCCTCATAAAATTTTCTGTTGGTTAATGTTACCATCCTGTCTGTCAGCTTGAACACCTGCTGTTTGGGGAAGCAACTGCCAGTTTTGACATCTGAATGCAATCCGGAAAATTGTAACCATGCATCACTCAAAAACATCCTTTTCACAGACACAGTCCAAGCATCATAATTTCCTTGGCTGGTCGCCTGTTAATACCATTTGTACTAATATCTTGGAGATAAGTAGAAAATGTTTCCAGATGCACAGATCTATATCCTAACTTCCAGATCATAAGGAAAACCATTAAAACTAAGAGAAAGGCAGAGGGAAATCAGTTTTTAGAACTCTTATGTCCTTTCAGAGAAGGGACTTGCTTTATAGCGAGTTTTATTCATATCTTGGGTAGGACAAGGCAGAGAACTATGTTGATTGCTTTTGTATTAGGTATCCAGTTGAAATCTTGAAAGAAAATTCTCAAAGTTTTTTTAAAATTTATTTTAAGAATTTATTAATCTATTCATTTTCCCCCTTTCCCTTGAAGGCTACATGGAGAACTCCCTGGTTTTAATAGACATTTGGGTCCATATCTAAGTGGCTACACTAAAGCAACATAATCCATCTTGACAGAGGAAGCTTGCAGCAAGAATTTACTTAGTGAGAGTAAAGAGAAAGGCCTTAGCACCCCTCTTAAACACAGAAGTCATGCTCCTCCATCATGTGACATGGCAACAGAGGTAAATAACTTTCTCTTTCAACCCAGCAACATCTCTGTGCCTGTGAATTTTCCTACCCTGTCTGAAAAACACATGTTGTACTATGACAAAAGGAATAACGTTTAGAGGATTAAATTACAAGAGGGTTAGAAGAGGTTTTGAGCAACAAGGAATAACCATCTTATTTGTAAGCATAAAAGTAAAAAGCTCATGTTGTTAATCCTGCCTGTTCTTATACGACAGGGAAACTTAGATGGAGAGAGAAATCACTCACCTTATTGAAATTCAAAATATTTTTATGCTGCTTGTAAGACTTCATGTTTTAAGTTGTTGCAGTTCTTTCCAACTTACTAAATACACACTTAATAAACAATACTGATGAAGCATTTGTCAAATCTTACCTCAGATCAAAGTGAATGCGGATGGATAGAGTGGGAGAAAGGCTTTAAGTGATTCAGCTTGTGAATATCTAGTCTCTGAATCACTACTGAACAGATGAATTGAGGGAAATTGCAGCAACCTGTGCTGCTGAAGATTCATTCTTTCCACTGGCACCTGTAGCATGACAATCTCCGAGATGTGGAGAATGCTTCTCTCCTTCAGGTCTCTTGATACCATACACATTCAAGTAAGTCTGAAAGCTTATAAGCATTGACACTATTGGTCACCACAACCATAAAATAGGAAGATGCACTGTAGATGAAGGCAGACAAATGAGGTTTGGTGGACTGGATACCTCATATGTGGCCGGGGAGACTGATTAAACAGGCATGGAGGTAATTCACCTTAAGTGAATTGGACAAGCTAAACAGCAACTCTACAGCCTAACTTTGGTGACTAATCTTGAATCTTGTGCTTCCTGGGCAAACTGAACACTAATGTCATTCTCCTGAAATTAATGGCCTCAATAATTTCAGTTGGCTGCTGGCCCAGTGATTCAGCTGGATTGGATCTGATGTGTCTGTAAAAATTAACTTCTCAAAAAGCACTTCTTTTAGGACAGACATTATTACGTTACCCAGTAAAACTGAAAAAATAGCACCCACACATGCCTGCAATAAATAACAATGAGATCTTCCTTTCAAGCCATGTCATTTGAAGAAAAACTTCCAGCCAGGAAAGGCAGGAAATACTTGACCAGAAAGATACGTCTTATGCTGCAGTCTAGAAACCTCTTTCCAAGTGGAACCGATTCCACTGCTCTAAACTATCTAAGCTATCAGCTGCTCAAATGTTTATATCTAAGCTAAATCATCAAGAGTGAGCAAAGGCAATTTAGCATTCACTGTAATAAGTAATAATTACCAAGTACCACAAAAAATCCAGTTCGCAAGGTTTTAATTTGATCTATAATGTTTCCCAGCTGCCCATTGCACTGCAGCTTCTGTAGCACGTCATGGAAGTACGCTTTCTCTTGTCCATACTAAACACAATTCTCAACCACTGCAAAGAAAACAGTTTCCTGAATATATTCTGCTTCTTTTTATATATATATAAATAATATAAAAAAAGCAGAGTCCATAGAAATAATTTCCTACTCCCTCAAACTAGAGAATTTTAAAATTGTTATTTCACTGAGAGTAGGAAGACAGGTTCAGCAAATTACAGAATCAGAGAACATTAGGGAATTAGAAGGGACCTCGAAAGACTTTCTAGTCCAATTGACTTGATTGTCTTTGTCAACCACTGCAGAAAATAAAAAAGTAAAAATCTAGGGCAAGTTAAATGTTGGTTCTCAAACAGAAGAGAAACAAGATACTACAATACCTCAGACTAAACATTTATACACTGTCTGCTTGGGATGGGGTGTACGGACTAGTAGTTTTCTGGATCTCTGGTGGAGTCTTAAGATGCAACAAAGTGTTTGGCTGAACTGCCAACAGCACCAGTTTACCCAGGAGGCTGCAGGCATCTTTCCATCATTTCAAGATTTAGATTGTCTGAACAAACAGAAAAAAAATGTGGAAAAGAAGCTGAAGAATGTCAATGCAGCACTGAGAATGAAATTGGCTTTTGTGTAAGTTGGAAACCAGTACAGCCTGTTTCCCATCACACCTATTACACAGATGGAATAACATGCTTTTCCTGAGAAAATGGGTGTTCATCTGCTCAATAATTTGGACGGAGAGCAAACCTGTATTTGGAGGTTGTAGTGGCTATCAGAAAGGTCTAATCTGTGTCAAATGTCCAGACTGCTTAATTGCATTTTAGCTAGACCAACAGCAAAATTATTTTAGTGACATGGACTATTTTTCTGAATTTTAGGCTACACACTAAGCCAGTTTTTTATCAGGGGAGCTAAACGACATTAGGAGATTAAAAAGACGTAAAGCTCTACTCTCTACTGAAAGCTACTTCCAGACCTCTTAGCAACACACAGAACATCACATTTTGTTGTCCTAATGATGGAGGGGAAGAAAAAAGCCGTGAATTCCTATTCTGTCCTTGGCCCAGATGTGGAGATCTGGAAGTGTTTCTGCAACTTCTAGAGATGATGTCTGCCCATGGAACAGGGAAAGATGAGAGAATAACAATAGAAATTGCCGATATTCTCCCAAGAGCAGTGGCCAGTGGGCAGTGGATGAGAAGGCCATGCAGTCTTCCTTTTCTGGGCTGTGCCTTAGCTTTGTCGCCATGAGCTGTTCAGAGAAAACTGGTTGGGCTGCACGTCTGCTTCTGTTGCTGAACTATGTAGATGAGTTCTTAATGGACTTAGTGCTGGACGCTGTGGACAACCCGCACTGAGCCAAAAATAGCTACAGCCTTAAAGGTGATAAGCAGGGAAGAGCAGTGAAGTTCCAATTATAGAGGAATGTTAACCAGAACGTGGGAACCAGGGAAGAAGGGACCTGTCGGGGGTGGCTGGAGGGGCCGTCCAATCAGGTAGTCTGTCATATGATGGCCAGTGGGCTAGAGGACAGCTGTGCATGACAAGGGCCATGCACCCAGTGAGCGTAACCTCGGTGCCGCGTGGACAGGGCATAACTGTATATAAGCAAGGCAATGATGGGAATAAACGAGCTCGGCATTTAATCATATTGATGTTTGTGTCGTGACTCGGCTAGCCCCTTGCAGGACCCCTCCCCGTTTCAGAACTACACCTTGGCTGAGATGGACGTACAACCCTGGGGTGTCATATCTCAACATCAGGTCAAGGTTTTGCCACACATGGCATCATTTAGCTGCCATTACCAGCTTCCTGCATCAGTGTGGAAAGTTAACTGGGTCCAGGGGAACAGGCCTATTGACCAGCAGGGCCCGTGAGCTATATGTTTGTGCAAGGGTTGTCACTGCGGGGCTTGCACCAGGGACTGCTAAGAGTTACCTCAAAATCGCAGTAAGTGGATAAGAAAAATTACCAGGAAAAGACTAATAACACAGTTGGGTTTCCTTTGTCCAAACCTCACTATTACCTTGCTGAAAATAATTAAAAACCAACAGACTTCTATGAGGCAGTTGGACAACAGAGAGCTTTCATAGGCTGAATAGAGCTGTTTGTGTTTTCTGAGAAGTACCGCAGGGAAATCATGAGCAGATATAAATCCAAGGTAAGGCAGAGTTTGATGAGAGGCCCCTTACAACAAATACTTACAAAGTAAACAGTGGGTGGTTAGCTACCTCATTTTCCTTATAGAATACTGACAGATAAGGTACAAAACTATTGGGAAACCAGGTGCCCTAGTGTCAGTAAGTGTCACATCCCTTTCTCTGTGGGCAAGATGTGGTGGGGAATGAGTGATAACCAACACAGATTTCTCCTTGGCTTGAATTTGATGAATCCTTCCCTTGCCTATTTCTCTTCCTCAGTAGCTATTTATTTTTCTTAGAATAATTCTCAATGGTAAAAAAAATTACACTTTGCTAATAGTAGGTGTAACATGAAACAAAATCCTAATGCTTCACATTTGGTCAAAATTCCAGTTGCTTTTATCACACAGTGAATGTACTTGGCAACAAGCTGACTGTAGAATAAAAAGAACATTCAGCTACTAACCCTCCCTCTGCAATTTTTATTCTTAGTATAAGCTTTAAATACAGTATGTACTGACCGAATTCCTGTTTTGTATTTTTATGTTTCCCCTGAATTCTCACTTGCACATACAACTAATCCTTCTGTCCTCTCCTAACACATTTGGAAATGTTATTGTTTGCCATTTTTCAGCTGCTGTGTTTCACCCCAGAACTGGCTGCATTTCAGTTGTGGTTGCTCATTACATCTAGTTTATCAGTCTCTGAAGGGCTATGGGAAGAAAGGCATTAAAAAGATTAAAAATGACTACTACGATTTTTGATGAATAGAACTTTCATGATGTTTTAATGAGAATCACGCTATAAAGATGACTGGGAGATTTTAAAGTGTAATGAAGTTCATTCAGCATTTCCATCCACATTGAAAAGAATGGAAACATTCATTTTATGAGAATATTTGCTGCCTCTAAACATCAGGCTCAAGACATGCACAGTTGCAGCTAAGAAAGGTGTTAGCTACCGAACAATCAGTGAGACCTTGAAAATCTGAAATCCTCAATGAATGAGCCATTAGATTTTTGAGCCTTCAGCCTCATCAACGGCTCAAGTATATGCAATACAGAGCCCCTAAAGAACAGCATCAAATAGGTCAAAACATAAGAAAAAAGAAGTTAAATTTAGCACAGAAAGGCCAAGAAGGTTTGGCAAAAGAAGCCACATTTTCCACATCTTTGCTGCTAATATGTTCAGCCTGTTTTCTGTTTTCATCTGCTTCCCCCAGAGCACAACAAAGACCATTTCCAAAGGGCTGACAATATAGCCCTAGAAGGATTTACCTGGAGACAGCTTAGGTGCTAACAGGTTAGCAAATTTGTAGACAAATCCAAGACTACTGCCACTGTATAGCTGACCTCTCGGCAGTCCCATCAAGTAGTTTATACTCCAAACTGCTTTGGATTATATTTGCTGCTAAAACCAAAGCTGTTTTTAGAATCAACCAATAGGGTTTGTCAGCTGTCCAGCTGATAGATGCTTTTCCAGCCAAGGCTGCCAACTGTTCCTTGACTGCCTCTTCTCAACTCCTTCGCTAGAGAATCTCCTGCTGCTCTTTCCCAGCAGCGCATCCACCAGCAATGGTGAAGGTGGCAGTACTAAAATGAATACTTTAGTACTCTGAAATCTTGAACTTGGTTAGCTAAACTTAAGGAAGGTATGTGAAGTCAGCTGGCCTGGATTTATTAAGGTCTACCTTGAATGAAAATAAATTCAAAGAAGAGACAAGTCATTGTTGTAGGTGACTGTTTCTGAAGGGTTGATTTGCAGACCAGACCTACTACATAGGGAGATCTGCTGCATCCCTGGGGCCAGGGTCAGGGATGTAAGGAGAAAACTTCCTTTCCTGGTATGGTCCACAAATTAATACCTTCTTTATGTTTTTCAAGTAGGTAGTGAAGAGGTAGGGAGAAGCAGCCCAAGGGCCATAAAGAGAGATTTCAGGGTCTTGGGACAACTGATAGGGAGCACAAGTTGTGTTCTCAGTTCTTCCAGTTGCAGAGAATGTCAAGAGGGCAAATAGAAGACACTAGATTAAGCCTAGCCCCAGGCCTGGTCTCCAAGCAGGACTTTGGGTTCTTTAACCATGGATTGATTTACAAACCACAAGCCCTGCTAACAACTCAAAGGAGTAGCTTGTCTCCTAAGGAGAAAAGGACTCTAGGGCAAAAATTAGCAGGGCTCATTAAAAGGGTTTTAAACTAGATTTGAAGGGGAAGGGGGATATAGCTGGAAGTGTTCAAAACCAGGTTGGATGGGGCTCTGGGCAACCTGGTGTAGTAAGAAGTGTCCCTGCTTGTGACAGAGAGGTTAGAACTAGGTGACCTCTGAGGTCCTTTCCAACCTAAACCATTCCACTATTCTATTCTATTACTCATCACAATCCTTACTAATGAGAAGGTAAGCATCCGTTAGCTTTAATCTTGCCCTCCATTACACATCCAAACTATCAGAAACAACACTAGCAGGCTTGAGCTGATAAATGTCATAATGACCATCTCATGGTACCAACTGTTTCAGCACAAACCACTGAATTGTAAGAGCAAACGACCAGAGGTGGTGCTCAGAAAGATGCTGTTGGTTTCCTAATCTGCAGTTGAAGTGTTGTGGTTTTGATGATAGCAGCATCTTCTTCGCCATCATGTTTCAAACTAAAACTTTGGTTTAAGATGACAAACGTTAGTTTCTAGGCTACATTTTCCTTATATGTGTGTTTTGGGAAATAGAAAACACTAAAAAGTGCTCTTGTGGATTTGGGAGATGTTAAAGTTTACAAGCCAATAAAGAAGTAAGAGCAGTCCTAGTATTTTACAGGATTTAACAGTAGAGTTTAAAACAAGTCACATGTAAAATTACAACTTAAAAAAATCTCTACTTTCAGAGATCTGATGCTTTTCTGAACCTGTCCATACTTTTTCCCATGGTATAGGGAAAGGGGCCCAAGATAGTTGGTTAACATTCAAAGAACTCTTCTTTGAAGCCAAACATCAGAGCATCTGTACAGGTAGGAAGTCAAGGAAGGAAGTCAGAAGATCTGTGTCGTTAAACAGGGAGCTGCTGAGCAAACTAAAGAGGATGAAGAAAGTCTACAGGTCATGGAAGGAGGAGATGGCCACTTGGCACAATTACAAGCATCTAGCCAGAGGATGTAGGGACACAATTAGGGAAGCCAAGGCCTCCTTGGAATTAAACCTTGCAAGAAAGGTCAAGGGCTTCTTCAAATGCATTGCAGGTAAAACTAAAACTAGAGGCAATGTAGGCCCCCTGCTGAATGAGGTGGGTGCCCTGGAGACAGAGGATACAGAGAAAGCAGAGATACTGAACACCTTCTTTGCCTCTGTCTATGCTTCTAAGGGCTGTCCTGATATCAAGCCCCAAACTGCTGATGCCCTAGAGGAAGTTGGAACAAGAGAAGAGTTTGCCCTATTGATGCAGTCCGGGTTAGGGATCAATTGAGTAAACTGGATGTACGTAAATCTGTGGGCCCTGATGGGATGCAGCCGTGAGTGCTAAGGGAGACAGCGGAAGTCATTGCTAGGCCCCTCTCCATCCTCTTTGCTAAGTCAGGAGGATCAAGAGAGGTGCCTGGGGACTGGAGACTGAAGGATAGGAAATCTTCAAAAAGGGAAAGAAGGAGGACCCAAGTAACTATAGACCGGTCAGCCTCACCTCCATCCCAGGAAAGGTGATGAAACAATTTATCCTTGATGCTGTCTCTAGGCACAGCAAGAAGAAGAGGGTTATTAGGGACAGGCAGCACGGCTTCACCAAGGGAAAGACATGCTTGACCAACCTGAATAGACTTTTATGTGGGCATAGCCAGGCGGGTAGATGATGGTGAAGCAGTGTTTGTGGTCTATCTTGACTTCTATAAAACATTTGATGCAGCCTTCCACAGTGTCCTCTCAGCCAAACTGAGGCAGTGTGGTCTGGACGATAGGATAGTGAGGTGGATCGTGAACTGGCTGCAGGGCAGAAGCCAGAGAGTACAGGTCAGTGGGACAGAGTCTAGTTGGAAGCTTATACCTAATGGAATCCCCCAGGGGTCGCTACTGGGACCAGTCCTATTCAGTCTATTCATTAATGACTTGGATGAGGGATTAGAGTACGCTGTCAGCATGTCTGCTGATGATACAAAGCTGGGATGAGCGGCTGACACCCCAGTAGACTGTGCTGCCATTCAGCAGGACCTGGACAGGCTGGAGAGCTGGGCAGGGAGAAACTGAATGAACTATAACAAGGATAAGTGTAGAGTCTTGCATCTGGGCAAGAACAACCCTAGGTACAAGTATAGGTTGGAGAATGACCTGCTGGAGAGCAGTGTGGTAGCCAGATGGATGACCATGGGCCAGCAATGGGCCATCATGGCCAAGAAGTCCAAAAGCATCCTGGTTTGGATCAGAAGTGGGGTGATTAGCAGATGGAGGGAGGTTCTTCTCCCCCTCTACTCTGCCTTGGTGAAACCACATGTGGAATATTCTGTCCAGTTGTGGGCCCCTCAGTTCAAGAGGGACGTGGAACTGCTGGAGAGAGTCCAGTGCAGAGCCATAAAGATGATGAAGGAAGTGGAACACCTGCCTTATGAGGAAAGGCTGAGGGAGCTGGGTCACTTCAGCTTGGAGAAAAGAAGTATTAGGGGTGACCTCATTTATGTTTATAAATTTGTGAAGGGCAGGTGTCAGAAGGATGGACCAGGCTCTGCTCAGTGGCATCCAGTGATAGGACAAGTGCCCAATGGGTGTGAGCTGGAACATAGGAGGTTCCACATCAATATGAGAAGAAACTTCTTCATGGTGAGGGTGACAAAGCATTGGAACGGGCTGTCCAGTGGGATTGTGTAGTCTCCTCCTTTCAAACCTGGATATTTTCCTGTGTGACTTGATGTAGGTGATCCTGATGTGGCAGGGGATTTGGACTGAATGATTTTTCAAGTTCTTTTCCAATCCCTAATGTTCTGTGATTCTGTGATTTTTGGCCTTGGGAAAAAGTAGAAGCTGACTGAGACTCCAACACACTCTGGGAAACTGGCACAATTTGGTGCTTTTGCCTGGTTTTTTATGGAAATGAGACTTTTGTTAAACTGTCTGACCAGCTCAGGCACTTGAGTTTTGTGATCGATTTCAACCAATTTTCACAGAGAAGTAAATAAGTTCCTTCAACTGGTGTCAAATGCTGTTGGGTAGAAGAAAGACTTGGAGAGAATGCAGGCAGAACTCAGCACATATGAAAACAATTTAACAGTAGAGACTTTGCCAAAGACTACATATATACTCACTGATAATGTACAGAGCTCCAGACCTGTCACAGTGATGCTGTCTCTTTCCAGGAAAAATATTAGAGGTAACATGAGCAGGCTATCATGGGGAATGGTATGATATTCACCCGGAACGACGCTGGTGAAGGGGCTAAAGGGAAAGTCTGATGAGGAGAGGCTGACGGAGGTATGGGTGTTTAGCCTGGAGAGAAAAGACTCAAGGGGGACCTTCTCCCTCTCTACAACTCCTGAATGGAAGTTGTAGCCAGATGAGGGTCAGGCTCTTCTCCCAGGCAACTAGTGATAGGAAAAAAGGACAGGGCCTGAGGCTGCACCAGAGGAGGGTTAGGTTGGGTGTTAGGAAGCCCTTCCTCACATAAAGGGTGATCAGACACTAGAACAAACTGCCCAGGTTGGTGGTGGAGTCCCCATCCCTGGAGCTGTTTAAGAAAAGACTGGTGCCCTGGTCCAAGTGATTGTGGTGATGTTAGGTCATGGGCTGGGATGTATGATCTTAGAGGTCTTTTCCAGCCTCAATATGTCTGTGATTCTGTGACATAAAGAACTCAAATGCATAGAAATACAGTTTATGAAGTATTTATAATGACAAGGTCCTCATTAAGAGGTTCGTTCACAGATCTAAGGTCATCAACTAAACACAGCCTAGGTTACCTTTCATTTGCTGCTATTCTTCTTTGCTTGCCCCTCTGGTTCTGATTTTGTGTTATTAACAGAGCATAGTCTTGCTACAGACCAGAGAGAAACAGATGGAGCTGTAGGCCTCTGGCAAAACACCTGTGCAAGTCTCACTTTTATTGCTCCTCTTGTAAGATTTAGCACAACTGCTGATTCTTAAAGAAGAAAGATTAGTAAGGCTTTCATATTATTTAAATATCATCATCTTTTGCAAACCTACTTGCATCTTTATGGATAAGACATAAAGCCCCGAGCTGTCCTGTACTGTTTACCAACATATCTCATAACAAAGTCATCCGTCAGCTACACAAAACAAGCTACATTATGCTGTCAGAGATTGTATAGCTTTCAGGTGCTGGATGGATGCCAGCACGGGCTATTCCATCATGCCATCATACATTTTCTCGTAGCTAAAATTTACCCTTCACTTGGAGTGACAAAGTTCCGTTGGATGCTGCACTGCTACAAGTTTGGCTCTGTCTGGAAAAAAGGCTTAGCCACATTCAGGTGGTGACACTGTGTGATGCAGTTCAGAACTTTGCACTAATCTGACTGTATCAGGCCCATGTTGGTACAGTGATGCTGTCTCTTTCCAGGAAGAGCACGGCTCAGCATTGTAAATATTTTCAGTCTGTCAAGATTTCAATTCAAAACTGACATAAATGCAATCTGACAGAAAAATTTTATTCTTCTTTCTCCTCTTTCATCTTCATGAGAAAGAAAAGCATTTTGTTCAAGGAGAAAAAGAATCAAATTTACTCCTACATAAGTTACAAATCTCATATTTTATGCCCATTCAGAGGATTGTCTGGTGAAGCAACTGGAATACTGGCCTGCTGTAGTCAAAGACACAGAATCACAGTGTGTTTGGGGGTTGGAAGGGACCTCAAAAGATCATCCAGTTCAATCCCCCTGACATAACAGGATGACCTAGATCAAGTCACACAGAAACATGTCCAGGGAGGTTTAAAATCTCCAGAGAAGGAGACTCCACAACCTCCCTGAGCAGCCCATTCCAGTGCTCTGTCACCCTCACTGGGAAGAAGTTCCTTCTCACACAGATGTGGAATCTCCTATGTTCCAGCTTACACTCACTGTCACTTGTCCTACCATTGGATGCCACAGAGTAGAGCCTGGCCTCATCCTTCTGACACCCACCCTTCACATATTTATAAACATTAATGGGGTCACTCCTCACTCTCCTTTTCTCCAAGCTGAAGAGACCCAGCTCCCTTAGCCTTTCCTCATCAGGAAGACGCTCCACTCTATCATCAATGTGGCTCTGCGCTGGACTCCCTCCAGCAGTTCTGTGTCCTTCTGGAACTGAGGAGCACAGAACTGGACACAATGTTCTGGATGTGGTTTCACCAAGGCAGAGTAGAGGGGAGGAGAACCTCTCCTAACCGTCCTGCTTCTAATCCACATCAGGATGCCATTTGCCTTCTTGGCAACAAGGGCACATGCCTGGCTTACGGTCTTCCTGCTGGCCACCCAGCAGGTCCCTTTCTCCTAAGCTGCTCTCCAACAGATAAGTCCCCAACCTATACTGGTACCTGGGGTTGTTCTTGCCCAGATGCAAGACTCTACACTTGCCCTTGTTACAGTTCATTCAGTGTGTCCCTACTCAACTCTTCAGCCTGTCCAGGTCTCACTGAACAGCAGCACAGCCTGCTGGGGTGTCAGCCACATGTCCCAGCTTTGTGTCGTTAGTAAATTTGCTGACTGTGTGCTCTAAATAATGCACTTCCTTCTCTACCTTAAATGGTACAGTTTTTTTAAAATAATCTCCCTTAAAAAGTTATGCTGAGAGGAGGCAAAAGAAGATTTTGGTGGTGGGGAGGTGGAATCATCAGTTACATTTTCCTCCTGTCTTTCAGACATCTGTAAGCTGCATTCACGACACTAAGGCATCTGGCTTTACAGGCAGACATATATTTTATAATAATTGACCTTAGTGATTTTAATGTGCTGCCAAATATTTCAACGCATGCTCCCCCACTGTAAACCATTTGGAAGAAAGTGAAAAAGAGTGAGGTGAAGTACAGCCTGCATTTGGACTGGTCACTGGGTGAAACTGAGTTATTTTTCTGGACAACAGTACAGGAACTGCCTCCTGTCAGGACAAGATCATTGCAAATGCTGTGTGTATGGCAGAGATTGTCCGAGGGATGACTCTCAGAAGAGGCTAAGACAATGCAGGCTAAGACAGAAACACTGTGAAACCAGATGACCCTTTCACCAAGCAGCCAACATGGTTTTGTAATTTTCTAAATCAACATGTTCTCCAGACTGCACCCATAGAATCATAGAATCATAGAATCATTACGGATTGGAAGGGACCTCGAAAGATCATCTAGTCCAATCCGCCTGCAACAGCAGATCACCTAAACCAAGTCACACGGGTCTTGAATATCTCCAGTGAGGGAGACTCCACAACCCCCCTGGGCAGCCTGTTCCAGTGCTCTGTCACCCCCACCATGAAGAAGTTCCTTCTCAGGTTGATGTGGAACCTCCTATGTTCTACCTTACAACCATTGCCCCTCGTCCTATCACTACATGACACCGAGAACAGCCCAGTGCCATCCTCCTGACACCCACCCCTCAAA
>VXBP01010316.1:0-18966 GCA_013400115.1 Rhinopomastus cyanomelas
GAAAAGATAATGGAGAGTGTCTTCGCAATGACTTCGTCTGTCTCCCTCAGTACGTGCAGGTGCGTCCCATCTGGGCCTATGAATTTGTGTGCATCCAGTTTGCTCAACTTATCCCTAACCTAGCCCTCATCAACCAAGAGAGGCTCATCTCTTGCCTAAACTTCCTCTGGAGCCTAAGCAGTCTGGGACTTGATATCAGGACAGCACCCAGAAGTATAAGCATAGGTAAAGGAGGTGTTGAGTATCTCTGCTTTCTCTGGATCCTCTGTCTCCAGGGCACCTACCTCACTCAGCAGGGAGCCCTCATTACCTCTAGTTTTAGTTTTACCTGCAATGTGTTTTTCAGCTCTCTAGTCTATCTAGATATGCCTGTAAGGCCTCTAACCTCAAAGGAGTCTGCAGATCCTCCTAATTTAACATAATTGGAAAATACCATATGTGATTTAAATTGCTACCTCCATATCATTTATAAAAACTTTGAGGGGTTCTGGCCTTAAAATTTGTCCCTGAGGACTACCACTGGTGATTGGCCACCAGGCTGCTGTAAATCCATTTACTGGGACTCAACTTATTAGCCAACTGGCAGCCTAATGGCCTGGCCAACCTAGTAGGCAATTGCTCATCCAATGTCATATAGACATGTCTAACTGTATGCCAGACATTTTGTCTGGAAGGATACTTTGAAAGCCAGTGTCAAAAACTTTGTTAAAATGGCAGAAAAACCACAAAAACATATTTACTTTCTTCTCTTGGTCAGGTAGATGGATAACTTTATCACAAAAGGAAATAAGCAAAACTTTCCTTCAGTGAACACATGCTGGCTATGATCAATTACTTTGTTGTCTTTACAGTGCTCTTCAATACTCTCAAAATAACTTTCTCTATAATATAACCAGGCATCTAAGTGGGACTGTAACTCTGTAATTAACAGGTTTTTCTTGAAAACTGGGGCACCATTTTCCAGTTGGAGTTGCTTTAGAATGACTTATTGGTGTTATCTTGACTGGGTGGTTGATATCATGCATGTTATTTGCTTTTGCCTTCATCTTTACTCAGAGGTTCTCAAATGTGCCATCACCAGCTGTAAGCTCCATACAGTCCCTTACATACGCTGTCTCACCTTACCTGCCCTGCCTATCCCTCCTGAAAAACCTGTAACATTCTGTCATGGAATACCAGCCATAGAACTCATCCTATCTGATTTCGTTTATGTAAATGATGTCATAGTTCTGGACCAAAGGTTCTAGTTCCTCTTGAATATTACTTATATGGGAGTTATGTAGATCAGCTGATCATCAAAAGCTCTGCAATTCTGCTGGTGATGCCCATTATGGAGCCAGGTGTTACTCTACTGGGTCTTCTTGTTTCTTCCCTCATTGTTCCTCCAAGTGGAGTGACAAATGAGAATACGCAAGTAATCCCAAGGCTGTGAAGTCCTTCTTGACTGCTCTGGAATTCTTATTGCAGCTTTATCTCTGCCTATATGAAAAGTCAATACTGGACTGTAATCTCAGGGTGTACCAAGGCAGGACATTTTCTTGTCATATCTTTAACCCGTACCCCAACAACACACCAGACTTTGACAGGAAGTAGGTCGTTGTTATCGTTTGGCAACTTGTAATTTCAAACTGCAGATGAAGAAATTTTACTGCAAAGAAATAGACTGTTTCTTAACATGTGTTTTCCTATACATGTTATCACTTATCAGGGTGAGCTGCAAAGTGTGAAGGCTACTATCTTGAGAAAAGTCACTGTTCCTTACTACATGCTACCAGGCAATGCAGGATTCAGCTGAAGACTCTTTTCTTCATGTATCTCCTGATTTTTTTTTCTTTGTTTTATTAAAGGCATGAGTTAATCTTTTCAGATATAAGCATGATAAATCTCTTCAGATTTGAGTAACAGTATGTGTCACAAATATTACATACATCCACATATGAGTATGAGGAATAATAATCCTTTTATTTAAAGTTAACTTTTATTTAAAGTAACCTTTAAATAAAAGTGGTTTACAGACATTAGCTAATGTCAACATTGGAAGACAAGATGATGATATCAACGTATTTTATTATTTCCATGGAGACAGGTGGATTCTAGAAAGACCGTTCCCATCAGGAACTCAATAAAAATTGCATGACTATAAAATTCAGACAAGTCAATACAATTTAATTCAAAAGGGCAGAAACACATTTCCCACTTTCTGTATTGGCAGACTTGATGATAAGCTCCTGGTAATTATTCCTTAACACAAGTCTGTAGTACTCAGTTACTCTTATTGCTCTAATTTCTTCATTTCTGAAGATCCTGTGCAATTTTGTCTTATATTTTGTCCTTCCACTCCTTTTCCTCACACACAAGTGAACTTTAAGATGTCTTGCACAATCCAAATCCGTTTTGCTTCACATTTGTTTAAAAATTTAAGGGAACTAGAAAAAAATACAGTGAAGGGAGGAAAGATGTAGCACTCCCCTGTACATGATACTAAACTCACACATTGCAAGTGTGCGTTTTAACTGCCATTGGTCTACCCTTAGAAATGGTTTAAAACGGAATTTTTCTTTTACTTTTATGATAGCCTCATCAAACTGTTCACATTCCAAAATGTATTGCTAAAGATGTTAAATACAGTTCAGTAACTGTAGGGTTATAATCAACAGGGGAGAAATGATGCACTGATAATAATGTTAAATGGTTCTAATGTGACTGTTTTCATCTCTAATGCCTCATTCATCCCGTTTTGCCGATAGAGTGAACTAACTGCTCTAATAGATGGGGAAAAATAAAATGTTATCAATTCAAGAGTCAGCAGCTGCTGCTACAATTTATATGACAAAAAAGAGAAAATTTTGAGATCCCAGAGTCTATTTACATCTGATGGATGTAACTCAGAATCCTACTGCATTCAGCAGAATGAAGGAATTTTGTTTTCTGCTGGGATTTGAGAGCTGTTCCCGGTCTGAATTTGTGATGCTTTATAGATGAACATAAAACTCTACCTCATCGTGAGGACCTGACTTTCAGGAGCTAAGAAGAGCTGGGTGAGTCTTATAGCAATGCTGAGTCAGCTCTTGAACTGAAGGGATGATGCTGCTGTTCTATTACAGTACATTATTTTTACTTTGATACACTTGTTTTCATAGTCTGAATATTTGCCTGTTCTTCAGATTTTTTCTGGTTGTAATTCATATATTGATGGCTGCTTGTAGCTGTGACAAGATCATGAGAAACAAATGCTTATATCTTAGTGCAATATCTTAATATCTGTATCTTAATATTTCTAAATGCAAATGTAATATTTTTATCACAAATGGTAATACAGCTAAAAAAAATTAAAAAGAAAAACCATCCCAATACTGAGAATATTCCAGTTTAACCTTCTATTTTGCATTGGATATTGCTGGTGTCTTTGTCTGTGGACAAATGTTCTATATTTTCAAATCTGGACTGTTCTATTTTAATCCACACTTCATAGTCTAACAGGAAGTCTTATAAGCACTAGGAGTACATCTCTGGCAGAAATGGCTGCTGCACACCATTGCCTATAGAATACCAGCTAACAGAGAAGCTTCAAGGTACAACAGCATTCATATTTGATGCAGATATTTGTGTTTGAGGGGGAAGAATAATGTAAACTGTTTAATGTAAATTGAAGAGAATCTTCAGGCAGTTATTTCCTTGGCTGATGAATGTGTCTGTATTTAGGTTTGTGTCATAGGGTTTTGGTAGAGGGAGTGCTATAAGCGTGGCTCCTGTAAGAAACTTCTAAAAGCACCACTACCTCTAAGTTGGACCCTCCTCTGAACAAAGTGTGTGGAAGCTCCTTTAGGAATATATGGTGAAAAAGGAAAAAAAAAATTGGAGAACAGCTTTGGTTTTCGGAGAGGAGGGTGATGTAAGCTGAACAATTCCTTGGACACCAAGGTCAGTGAGTGCTGTGTACCAGAATAGAAATTCCCATACAGCCCATGGTGAGAAGTAAACTGACCACCTACATCTCATGGAGGTTGACCATGGCCTGAGTGCCTGTAGTCTGTGGAGGACCTTGCATGAGAGCTGGTGACTACACCCAAAGAAGGATGTGAATCTGAGAGAAGCCTATGTTGGAGCAGTGCACTGCTAGAAGGACTGCATGCCACGGAAGGGATACATGCTGGATCAGCTCCTGAAGATGTACAACTCCATGGGAAGGACTCATGTTGGAGAATCTGGTGGATGACTCTCTCCTAAGGGAGGGGTACCATGCTGGAGTAGGGGAAGACTGTAAGGAGTTTTCCCCTTGAGGAAGAAGTAATGGCAGAAGCAATGTGCATGGGCAGATCACAACTCCTGTGTCCTGTGCCCTGCCGTGTTGACAAAGATGAGAGATTTTGGGAGCAGAGTTAAGGCTGGGAAGAACAGAGGGATGAGGTGGTGTATTTAAGGTCTGGTTGTATTTTTCACCACCCTACTCTCATCAAACTGATAAATTGTTGGTGGTTTTGTTGTTTAAATTAAATTGATGGTTTTTCTCCAATATTTTTGCCTGTGACCTTAATTTATGATTGATAATTCCTGTTCTTGTTTTTGGCTCCAGAGCATTTTTGTTATATTTTCTCTTCCTCATCCCACTGAAGGGAGGAACGAATGAGTGTCTGTATGGTGCTTTGTTGCAAGCTGGACAGGCCTACACCAGGACAATAGAGAAATTGAACTTTCTGGACAGAACAGCACAAGCACAAACATAAGCTGAGTAAGGACCTCAGCAAAAAATTGTCATTTAATATCTTTGCAATGCCATATATATTATTGATAATGAAATTACTGTAATTGATGACCTGTAAGATGTGACTGCCTTTGGATTAGCTAAAATCCCACAACTGAAGTAGAGAGTGCCCAAACCATGTCAAAATCTCTTTGACAGTTCTGTGTTGATGAAATAACTGAATGTAAATTTAATATGCCTTACAATATTTTTATTAACATTTTTTATGCCATATAATAACAACTTCCTTTTATAATTTTTTTTAATCTGAAAGGATAACTAGAGAAATTTTGGTTTGTAGCTGTTTTTCACCATTTTTTTAGCAAAGATAAACCAAAATCACAAGAGTTTTTACCCATTGCAGTTATGCAATTACTATGATTTAGAAAGATAAAATAGTTCTCAACTGTGAGGTTTTTTTCTGAGAAGAAAGAAAATCACTAAATGATTTTTTTTTTTTTAATACAGTGGATAGAGGGATTAATTATAGTCCTTCACTTTAAAGCAACTGTGTTAGTATAATGCATGCTAGCCAAGCTTACAGATGTGTGACATAATAATAATTGGAATTTAGTAAGCTTTAAACTACCCATGCTGGAATTGAGCTCTGTGCGCCTCCAGCAAAGCTTCTGACAGCTCAAATGCTATAATGGAAAACTCTGAGAGAATTACAATATTTAGAGTCCCCTAGATCCCCTTCTTTTCTGCCTCTGACACTATCTCAAACAGCATCTGTCAAGACTGTAGTGTGACTCACACTACTGTGTCCTGTAAAACCTTCCTTTCTTGTCTTTCACAATCTTTAAAAATCTATCATGCTAGCTAGAAATACTCAGAAGACTAACATCAGCATGTTGCAATCAAACAGTGCGCTACAGCAGTTGCCTAGTCAATTACAAATGTGGTGTTCTACACGGTGTTGCTGTTGCTGAAGCTTGATAATAAATGCAAAGGCTAATGAGGGCTGGGATTTCTTTTTTCCTTTTACTTTAGGCTGTCTTTTTGCAATAAATGTTGTGCAGGACAACAGAGAAGCTGAAATTACGATTTTCAGGATTAACTTCACAGAGAAAACAACATTTACCTCAGCTGAGCTCTCTGGTCTTCTTTCAAAACTTCTGTACCTTTAAGTAGGTCAACAAAAAATCTTTTAATTTTATCAAAGGGAATTCAAATTAGGGAAACTGGGCAACTTTCAAAGCCTCGCTGATGTATATCTCATGCAGCCCTGGAATGGAGTGAATAAGTGTTTCACTTGAAGTTGTGGGTATCTTTCCATTTGTATCTTTAAAGTATGAATAAATATTAGAATCTATGAATATTTTTCTTTCATAATTTTTTTTTAAAATACAATATCATTGATGGAGAAATTAGTCAGATGAAATCCAACAACAAGCAAGTGAGAAAAACAAGTGAAAAGACAAAACTCTACAATTATTTGGAAAAAAAACATCTGGGGAATTTTTAGGCTGTATTACCTGAACAAGGAGATCAAAACTGTCTAGTTAATATATAGTATGACTGTGAAGCTGTCAATCCATGTTCAAAGGCCAAAAAAAGTAAAAATATTTTGTAGTTGAAGAAAAATGGGATTTACATGTACAAACATATACACAACATCATTTTGTTATATATTAAAATTCAAGTAAACAATTTCTCTACACAGGCATGTTTGATCTCAATAATATTTATTTAAGTACTTTATTCAGCTAAATTATAACATGTAAGTAGCAATGAAAGGAATAGTCTTCCTGTTTTTGCCTCATGCTAAAAAAACTTATCTTTCTGAATATTTAATGTATTTAACTACAGGAAAAAATTGCAATATCAAATTTCGTAACCCCTTTGGTTTCATAAAAAGAAGTTCCCTTGGTTAGGTACCGGAATAGATTGCCCAATGGTGGTGTCACCATCCCTGGAGGTGTTTAAGGAACGAGTGGATGTGGCGCTTAGGGGTATGATCTAGCGGTTAGATACTAGGAGAAAAGGTTGGACTCGATGACCCTGGAGGTCCTTTCCAGCCATGATGATTCTGTGATCTGTGATCTCTCACACAGTAGCAGGTGTACCATCTAGCTCCCTGTGACTAAAAAATCCAGTTGTGATGGGGTCCGAGGATGGTCCATTCTGAATAATGAGTAGATAACATGCCATTATGCAGAAGATGTTTATTCTACAAAATGGCTGGGCTATATATCTTCTTCACCAGTTGATCTTTGTCTTACTTCATTTAAAAGTTACATGATTGGTTAGTTCTATTTTTTTTCAATACAGGCAATTTGCATGATAGTTTACAGAAGTTTATACAATAGCTTCCTTCAGAATGCATCTACTCTGCTTGTCTGGTTCTATCCTTGCTGTAAGCCACATTCCATTTTTGCAACACCCTACTCCTTATCTATATACAAGGCCTAACAATCCCTTCAGACTCACTGGACAGTATTGACCAGTTTTCTGAGACCACCACATCCACAAAATCCAAGCACAGTAGTTAGACACCTCATTTTAAAGCTTGTTCAAATATTTTTTTGTTTCCTACTGCCTGTAACAGCCCTTCAAACATAATTTCAGTATGTCCCAATGACACACAAGGATATGCAACATTTGTTTTTATTATCAAGCTGTACCAGTCTGAAAGCATGAGGATTGTCACTCAAATTTTAGTCCAATTGCTCCGAAGAATTGTATTTTAATAGCATAAAGGCATAATTCAATGTAAAGTAGATGAAGAACAATTAAGACATATGAATGTGATCTTTTAACTATCACCATATGTAGTATATTACTACGTAGTAGTATAATTTGCTAGTAAGGAAGAGTATTCCATGTATTAATCGCTGACCTGTATGAGGCAACAGAGAGCACTGTCACCAAATTTGCTGATGATACAAAGCTAGAACAAGTAGCTGACATGCTGGAGGGCTGTGCTATCATCCAGCATGATCTGGATATGCTGGGTATATGGACAGAGAGAAATTTTATTGAGCTCCCGCAAGGAGAAGTATAGAGTGTTGCATCTGGACATCAGTATAGGTTGCGGACTGGTCTGATCAGGAACAATGTTGGGGAAAAAGACCTGGGAGTTCTGGTGGCCCACAGGCTGACTATGTAATGTGTCCTTGTTGCCAAGAAGGTCAACAGTCTTTTGGGGTGCATTAACAAGACTGTGCCCAGTATGTCAAGGGAGGTTCTCTTCCCCCTCTACTCTGTCCATTTTTGGAGTCCATTTTTGGAGTCCATTTTTGAAGTACTGCATTTAGTTCTGGCCTCCCCAACTCAAAAGGAGACACAGTACAGCACAGAGACACTAAAATGACTGGGGATCTTCTTCCTTACAAGTAGAGGTTGAGATACTTAGGTCTGTTTAGCCTGGAGACTGGGAGACTGAAGGAAGATCTAATAAATGCTTATACTTATCTAAAGGCTGTCAGGTGATGGGACCCGAGTCTTCTCAGTGGTGCCCAGCAATAAGACAAGAGTCAATGGCTGTAAATTGGAACACACTGACTTCAATTTCAACATAAGGAAACTTCTTTATGGTCAATGTAACAGCACTAGAAGAGCCTGCCCTGTGGAGTTTCCAATTATGAAGATATTCAGAAGCCATCTAGATATGTTCCTGTGCGACCTTCTGTATCAGAACATGCTGTGGCACTGGGGTACAATTAGGTGATCTCCAGAGCTCCCTTCCAACCTCTACTGTTCTACAATTCCTTTCACATTCATTAATTACAAATATTGCTTGTTACGCATATGACATAATATAATTTCTGATCTCTGCTAGGTAAAAATTTTTTAAATGAAAATGTATTAAATATAAAGCGTTCATTGATTTGGACAGTCAACTGACTACTCCTTTTCCTTCTATAAGAAGATGTCCTGGTTGTCTTCCTCTATCTTCTGTTGTCACTGTTATGATTTCATCTTTTAATGAATTTCCAGTATAGAGTCTCACCTTGAATTTATAAAGCCCTGTATCTGCTTCTCAGACAAAATTCAGTGCAATCTCATGGCTTGTCATGCTGACCTTTCCCGCTATAAAATCAATTTTATATACATTTGCACTTTTTTTTTTTTAAATATTATTTTCTCTCTATGGGAATCCTGCATACAAGCAAAGAGAATCATCTAAACTTTGCATACACATAAGTTTTTCTGTTACGGTTTTACTAAGCATGTGGTATAAGACTTTTATTATATTTATTTACACTGCTAATGATTGATATATCTTGGGCAAATTCTTGCAAAATGTAGATGAAGGTGCATAAAATTGCTGGATCTTCTGTGAGTGACTGTGCAGAGTAGCAGAGCATACCTGGAAGAATCTGAAGCATATGGACCCAACAAAACACTGTAACTCCTTAGAATTGAAGAATCCAAGTATTTTTCTATGGGTAGCTTTTGCCTGTGAACAAATGTCAATTGCTCTTAAAATCCATGCTCATACTAACGCATTCTCCTTCGTCTGTCATTCTGCCTTTCTGTAATTATAAGCTCTGGAAAAAACTGGAATCTCTTTGTACTATCAGAAAGGAACTACAAAACAGCATAGATAAGTTAAAATCTTCTGTTCTGCATAGACATTATGGACAATAATATCCTGAAAACTAGTGTCAGCATGGATATAATTTAATTTTTATGCTTACTGAGTATTTAAAAAAACAGGCACAGCAGCAAAGTGGATAGGAAAGTTTATTCCTTTGTGACATTGAAAAAACTATGGTGGAAAAAAAAGTGGAAAAGTCTCAGATTGGCAATCCAATTTAGGAAAAAACAAAAACCTTGTATGCCTCTCCTTCCATCTGCATAGCATTCAAGGAAAAGATGTAGCTCTTGAGAAGCCCAGATCACTGCCGGGAGACGGGAGAGTGGTGATGAGATCTAGCTCTGCTCTTTTCGTGCAAGGAGCCTCGTGCTGCTTGCGTACGTGGCTACGTGCGTAGTAACATACGGGGGAAGTCTGTTTTCACAAGAGTCTTCTAGCTGACGGGGGGACTGACTAATAAAACAAAATAAAACCCCAGGGTTGTTACTAGAAGACACTACTCAGACAAAGGCCAGTAGAAAAACAGTGGTCACACAAACACAGGCCACACACAATCATGTAGAAGTTCAGGCAGGTGGTTGCAGTGAGTGCTGGAGCCTGGCACTTGAGATGGAGGAGGGCAGGGACAACACCTGTGTAAGGTGTGAGCAGATCAAAGATCTGATGCACATGGTAGCTTAGCTAAAAGAAGAGGTGGAAAGACTGAGAGCTATAAGAGATTGCGAAAGGGAAATTGACAATTTTCATGATGTAATCTCTACAAAACCTGATCTAGGGTTAACTCTTAGTGGCGTGGGGGGGCCCAACAACCTCCCTACAGCAAGTCTTTCAGCCTCCATGTAGTAACCCAGAGGAGCAAGGTCAATGGGTACAGGTCTCTGTCCGGCGGAACAAACGCAGATGGGGCAAGTGTGCTACTTTAAGAAGTCCACCACCTACAGAGCACTTGCAGAATAGATGTGATGCTCTGCAGGAGGAACAGGTCATTAGCAAGGAGGAGGATTCAAAGAGCCTGGTAACTGCACCAAAGGCAGGTTGTCTCAGATCAGCAATTGAGACCAATCCTATAAAGAAACCTAGAAGGGTTATTGTTATATGAGACCCCCTACTGAAGGGAACAGAGGGTCTAATATACAGACCTGACCATAGAGAGGTCTGTATATAGACCTCCATTCCATAGAGAGGTCTGCTGCCTCCCTGGTGCCCAGGTAGGAAACATTTTAGGTAAAGTCCCCAAACTTGTGAGTCCTTCAGACTACTAACCATTTCTAGTCTTTCAAGTGGGTAGTGATGATGCAACAATGAGAGGATCAAGATCAATTAAGAGGGATTTCAGGACCTTAGGGGGACTGCTGAAGGGATCAGGGGCTCCAATTTTGTTTTCCTCTATCCCTTTAATGTCAACGATGGACGAGGGAACATTTAGGATGAGCCAGCAGCTCAGTTCATGGCCCTGGAACTGATGTCATCAACAGGGGTTTGGATTCTACAATCACAGTTCCATTTACAAGGCACCAGAGCTCCAAACAACTAAAGGGATGCACTTGTTGCAGATGGGGAAAAGGATCCTGGGGCAGGAATTGGCAAGGCTCATTGATAGGGCTTTAAACTGGGTTTGAAGGGGGAAGGGGTAAATACTCTCCTGCTGGCTGGTGGCAAACAGTGGTGCAGTATACCAGTGGCAGAGGGATGGAGAGCCAGTGAGGGCCCTCAGCTTGTCCTGGGACAAGCCAGGGATGAGGCACCACTGTAGTTTATGGAAATCAAGAGCAACTGGCACAAGAGAAGGACAGGGCCAGCCCAGCTGAAGTGTCTCTATGCAAATGTAAGGAGCTTGGGCAGCAAACAGGGTGAATGAAGAGCCACTGTGCTGCTGGGATGTTATGACATTGTGGCTATTTCTGAAACTTGGTGGGATAATTCCCACAACTGGAATGTAGGGATAAATGGGTACAAGCTCTTTAGGAAGGATAGGCAGTGAAGGAGAGGGGGAGGTGTTGCCCTCTATATCAGTGATCAGCTGGAGTCAATGGAGCTCCACCTGGGGCAGGATGATGAGCTGGTCGGGAGTGTGTGGGTTATAATTAAAGACAGGGGAGGGTGATGTTACTTTAGGGTTCTGCTATAGGCCACCTGACCAGCAGAAGCAAGCAGATGAGGCCCTTCACAGGCAAATAGTAGCGGCTTCCAGGTCACAGACCCTGGTCCTCATGGGGGATTTCAACCAACCTGACATCTGCTGGAGGGACAACACAGCAAGGCACCAGCAATCCAGGTTATTCTTGGATTGCATAGATGACAACTTCCCCCTTCAAATGACGGAGGAACCAACAAGAGAAGGTGCTATACTGGACCTTGTTGTCACCAACAGGGAAGGGCTGGTGACCAATGTGAGGCTCAGGGACAGCCTTTGCTGCAGTGACCATGAAGGCATTGAATTCAGATCCTCAGGGCACCCAGGAGCAAGTTTTCTAAGCTTACATCCCTGGACTCTTGACGTGCAAACTTTGATCGTTTCAGGGATCTGCTGGCCAAAGTATCATGGATGAAACCCTTGAGGAAAGAGGGGCCCAGGATAGCTGGTTAATATTTAAGGACCACCTCCTCTCTGTCCAGGAGCAATGCATACCAACAAAGAGGTATGGCAGGGAAGAATGCTAGCAGGCCTGCTTGGCTAAACATGTAGCTCCTGGACACACTGTCACACAAAAAGAAACTCTACACGAAAAGAAACTCATGTCATCCACAAGCAAGCATTTAATTTCTTGGCCAAAGTATTCACAGAGAAGAAAGGTGTCTAGTTTATATGCCAGTAAGTGCCTTTACAGCTGAGAAACCATTACAAAGTGGACTGCCCTGAGAATAGCTGTGCATGACTGAACAAGTACAACCCACTTGCTCTCAAGTTGACTAAAATAAATGGTCCAATTTCTGTTACATTTTGGTATGCTTTCATAATTCTGAGTTATATTGATGGATGAATCTCCAAAATTGTATTTTTTGCCTCACAGGATCCATCTCTCTCTGCAAATAATAGAAGTTATTAACTAATAATACTAAGTTAGTAATTGGTACTTGAAGAGTCTCAGAAGGCTCTTACTAACTGGTAGAGGAATTCTTCCTTGGCATACCAAGACAGGGAGGGTAGAGCACTCCAAAAGCTTCTGAAAGATATCTAAGGAAACTCCAAGTTGTTTTTTTAATTAGAGCACTAGGTAATGTTTAGATATGTTTTATCATTGTGACAGACCACATCCACAGTGGCAAAACAATCTCCTACTCTTTGTGTGTCTCGAACATGCAAATTGGAATTATTTCCCATGCTACATGCACAAACTTTTTCAATATGTATATAGGAAGATCCTACAGGCAAAAGGAGAGCCTCAATGAGACATGTAGCTGTCAATGCAACTGAATGACCTACGCTAGCTATACACACCAAAACCAAATCAGATACTATGTGATCTAACATTGAGTTCAAAGCTCATATTTAAACTCTATAACCTATATGTAATAAGAGAAAAACTTTAGGAGTGGCATTTTATACACAGTTAAAAGCGTTAACTGACTTTTAACATTTCAGTTTAAGTGTTGTTTTTAACCAAGAATTTAGGGCTCCTTTTTCCGAGGGTATGTCAGTATAGTTTTGCACCAGAGGGTCAGTTAGTATAATGATAATAACTTCATCCATTTCTGAAACGTAAACATCAAGACTAAATGGAAATTGCTTCTTTATGGTAGATGAATTAATAAATGAATGGTAAATGAAATCCAATGTCAGGCAATTGATAACGCAGTAACCAATACCCCTACAAATTTTAACTCTATGTATGGTTTAAACCTAGGGAAAATGTACTTTGTTGGTCAGACATTTTTTCATCACAGAAATTACAGCATCTTATGTGTAACAAAGTGCAAAGATGACCCTCATACTTTACTACAACTAAGAAAAATACATTTATTGATCTAATATTTTCTTAAGTGCAATCTAAAAACCTGTTTTGCAACGTAAAAAGTAATTTTGATGCTGCAGATTTGTTTCCATAGCTTCCTAGTTCACACATTTCATCTTTGTATAGTAATGCCACTTTGCACACCAATATTGCATAATTTAATGCATTCAGGAAGGTTCTCTACTCAAAATATTTAGGTGCAGAAAAAAGTTCCACCAGATTGTAGAATTACTTAAGTTCAATCTTTTGTTACTGAAATAAACTGTATGTAGTCCTTGTATACAAATAAGAAATTAAGGAATAAATATTTATTATTATCAAAAGTTGTGCAATATTTGGTAAAGACAATAACAAAAACTCAGCAACTGCTTTTTTTCCTTTTTAATGTGCCAAAAGTTACTTCAGCAGAGATAAAATTACTTTCATCCTGGATTTAGAAAATTCATTTAGGTTTTTAATTCTAATTTGGTATGTTTATCCCTTGCAAAACCAGACATGAATACCAATAAAAGTAGTGTTCTTGCAGCATGAGAGGATGTGCTAAAAGACAAAGACAAGTTTGGTGAATTTTTCTGCACCTACTGAGTATGATCACAAATAATCCTTTCACAATACAGTTGTGAAGCAAAAGGTAATTTGTCTTATAATAATAGTCTTACACATAGACGAAGAAAATAGATGAGTGCATCCCAAATTAGACATACACAAGATACAGTTTTTTCTATTTAGCAAGGGGTTATATATGTAATTGTGCTTTCAAATATACTTTGAAAACAGATTTTTATCCACAGAAAATAAATTACAACCCTTACTAAAATAAACATAAATTGTCTCTAAACACACAGGGCCAGAACTCCAGCTGCAGTAAGTGGAATATCTTATGTCTCTGTTTGAAAGGAACACATAGCATTCACTTCTGATTTCATTAAACAGAGGTCCCTAAGTTTGAGTTGTTATAATTTTCTCATCAAAGTAAAGGGCAGAACCCTGCTGGGTTTGTTTTGCTCCTTTCTCAGTGAAGGCCAGATACCAGACACTGTTCAAACAAATGCATTTCCATGGTTTAGAAAATTTCCAAATTTGTGACTTCACAAGTCAGTGAAGTAAGAGAAACAAAGGAGTTGCTGTAATGAATCTAAGTCACTTGAGTAGCTTGCCATGCTGGATTTGGGCTAATTTAACTTCACAGCTGCTTCATGGTGCAGTCAGTAATGAGCAGGAACTAATTTCAAGTCAGGAAATACATTAGGCTATTGTAACAATGAAAGGACTGTAAGTGGGTAAGATGATGGATTGTTACCTGTCGAAGATAATGAATAAAATAACGTGCTGGACAGTTTTCTCTGAAACATTATCCAATGATACATTCAGAACTTTAAAAGGAATTGCACAAGATGTACAAGTCAATACACAATATCTAACAGAACACCCCTCCACCAGCAAATAATAGGAAAAATGTATTTGTTGAAAACTTCTACTCACTTTATATACTCAAATGAGGGCTTTGATCCTACTTGACATTGTAGCATATAATATTTCTGACTATGATACCCTTTTCTGAGAAGAATACCCATACAAAAAATCTTTTAATTTCATCTGAGATAATGAATGCTAATGAAAATAAAGTTGAATTACACAATTAAAAGTTGTATGATTTTCTAGTACTAACACTATATAGTCTGTGGTAATGCTGCAATAGTATGATCATAGCCATTTGTAGCTAACTGAAGAAAGCCCAACTGATTGACCTAAAGTATCTCATTTTACTGTTATTTTGCTTTAGTGTTGCTTGTATCAAAATATCTCCATTCATTACATGTTAGTTTTTATAGTACTTTTTGGCACTCAGACTACTGATTAAAAATTTCTTTGTAGTCTGTGTAGTCAATATTTCAGAGAGAAAAAGGAACACAAGATAATGTAACATGAAAATGCAGGCTTAACCTTGCAAAGTTTCATGCACCCAATGGCTGTATGTGCTATAATGAAGCCCTGCTGACACAAGCTGAGCTGTTCTTAGAATACTGAGTTACACAAGGTTTTCATGTTCAGGAACAGTTAGGTGAGAAAGTAGGAAAATCTCTGAAGCCCTAAAAGCAACAAATGCTTTCAGTTTTGAAAGGAATTTTCCAGTGTTACATAGGGTATGCATGTTTTCATGGCATGATTTAATATGACTATTTTAGATTATGGAAAACCAGATCATAGAATCACAGAATCATAGAATCACTGTGGATTGGAAGGAACCTCGAAAGATCATTTAGTCCAATCCACCTGCAACAGCAGGATCACCTAAACCAAGTCACACAGGAACTCATCCAGGCGGGTCTTGAACATCTCCAGTGACAGAGATTCCATAACCTCCCTTGGCAGCCTGTTCCAGTGCTCTGTCACACTCACCGTGAAGAAGTTCCTTCTCAGGTTGATGTGTTCCAGCTTACAACCATTGCCCTTCATCCTATCACTATATGACACCAAGAACAGCCCAGTTCCATCCTCCTGATACCCACCCCTCAAATATTTGTAGATGTTAAAGAGGTCACCCCTCTGTTTCCTCTTCTCCAAGCTAAAGAGACCCAGCTCCCTCAGCCTCTCCTCGTAAGGGAGGTGCTCCACCTCTTTTATCATCTTTGTTGCCCTACGCTGAACTCTCTCCAGCAGCTACAAATATTTGAGGGGTGGGTGTCAGAAGGATGGAGCCGGGCTATTGTCAGTGTTGTGTAGTGATAGGACGAGGGGCAATGGTTGTAAGCTGGAACACAGAAGGTTCCACGTCAACCTGAGAAGGAACGTCTTCATGGTGAGGGTGATGGAGCACTGGAACAGGCTGCCCAGGGTGGTTGTGGAGTCTCCATTACTGGAGATGTTCAAAGCCTGCCTGGATGTGTTCCTTTGTGATTTGGTCTAGGTGGTCCTGCTGTTGCAGGCGGATTGGACTAGATCTTTTGAGGTCCCTTCCAGTCCGTAATGATTATATGATTCTATGATACTATTTTGAGTGGTCTGTGGTAGATTTTTTGTTCATTTTTCAAAACATAAGTTGGAGCAGTGATTTTGAAATATGAATTGGTTGAGGCTATAAATCATGTCTGTAAGTTTAAAAATCTTCTAGATTCATGGATTATGGACACATGAACAGGGGGAAAATATTTAGTGGAAGGTATAGGCAAAGCTACTACTTAAAGTGGTCATGCTAATTTTTGTGAATTAAATGATTGTCTGAGTCACGTTTCCTCACTTCTGCTACAAGCTAAGAGCACATACATAAACATATCCCGCAGTTCAGGCAATGATGGCTTTTGAAGCAATAACTGCTTGATTAAGAGAGACTACACTCTGAAGATTGTATTTTTAGATATATTTTCCCTCCTCTGTTGTATAGTGGAAAGAATGAGAAAAATTTCATTGAGCAGTCTATGAAGTTTCTAGTTTAAACTGTTACAAGTGTCTTCATTTCCATTCTTTCATATTATTTGTACTGAAAGCAGCCCTGATTGCTACAGTGACATTAGAGTAATAATTTTACAGAAGAGTTTTATGTAATGTGCGACTGTGCCATGGCATAGTACAATCTAACTAAGAGTATCTCTGTTTTCTTTGTCAGAAGATTTCTGAGCCGCCCAACTTCTGTTAAAGCATTAATGTCTCACAGTAACTAAGTAAATAACATAGCTGTTCTTATAAGAATTTTATATCTAACACAGAGGAGTCAGGCTGAACTATCTCAAATGAGACAGTCATTTACTTATATCTGAGATTAACTAAAACAAAAGTATTGGACAGACTCCCAGAGTGTGAAGAAATGAACATGGAAAGCAGGTGAGCAAAAAGTCACTGCAGTGAGAAGGAAGAAGAGGAGGCTTTTAAAAACCTGCCTGCAGCAGAGAATGAACTCAGACTGAGGTTCCAGAGATAGGTATGAAATGGAAATTTTCCTGCTTTCCACACAGAGGGTGATTCAGGGAGCTGTAGAGAGCTATTCAGTATTGAAGGCAAGACGGAGAAAGGAAAACTTTTTTCTGTCTTTCCTCTGTGGAGGGAGACAAAAAGCAAACAGTGATTTTGTTCTCAGGCTTTTATCTGCTTTGACTCACCCAAGAGATTTAAATTCTATGTTACAATTTCCCTCATCCAGTTATAATACTTTGTTTTTCTAATTAAACGTAGTCTAGAGACTGAAAACCTTTTTTTACCTGTTGATGTTCTTGCTTCAAAGAAACACAAAGGCTCCGGTTTCTCTGCAGTAGGCGACAGAAACATTAGAAATTATTTAACAGGTAAACATGTGCCAAAAAGATTAGATTGTTGCTAATTGTGGGTGCCATAGTTCAATATATTTATAAAAGAGTTGCTGTAACTGTACAATTACTGTACTTACAGGAAGGCAAAAAATTCTAGCGAGAAGGATATCTTTGTGTTTATAAAGTACAAATACGAGATTTGGAACCAAAAATCAGACAGTATTTTAAAACTACAGAAATTGATGCATTACTGATACAATCGCCTTGTATTTGAAGAAAACAGTCAAGAGAGCGTTAAAAATTATTAAGCGCAGATAACAATGTCTTTGGAATATTTTACTCTCAGAAAAGGCAGCAGGCAGACCAGATGTTGCTGAGATCTTCCTCAGGTTTTTTGGGGTTTTTTTAGAGATATTTACATGGAGAAGATATTTCTGGATCATCTCCTTTGTATTTGAACTGGGAAAAAAAGGTGCAGGATACAGTACAAAAGATGTAAGTTATTGAAAAATATCCTTGCTTTTCATAACCTTCTAATCTGAAAGCTGAGTATTATCATGATAGTTAATTTCAATGAGAAAAATATATTTTAGTATCTACTCTGTGCTTGTTTGGCAGCACAAATGGAAGATATGTTTTTTGGCACAGGAAATGTCCACAAAAAAAGTACCGACAGTAATAGTTCACTGCAGAGTTTAAGCTATAATGGGCTTTTGGAAGATACTAGAATTACTAGACTGGAACCTGTATTGCAAAAAAGCCTGGTCAAAACATTTTTTATTGGTAAAGCTGTTGCAGACAAGTACAAGAAGACTGTGATTTTAGTACTTCAAGATTTTAATGAGAAACTCAGAAACATTTCCTCTAGATTAAACAAATCACACATTTCTATCTACACCCTACTTGTTCTTGCAATAGACAATTAATTCCAGGCACTATTCAATGTTATTGTTGACTGCAAAATATTTTCTAATACTTGGAGACAAATTAATTCAAGAAAGAGTATTTACAGTATCATGGGATCATCTAAGATCCATTTTGTGTAAGACTCCTGTTGCCATTGTCAAATATGCGATAACAAATCCTTCTTTAAATAACCTGACTCTTTAATACCTGCAGTTAGTAACATTTAAATATTTTCACTATCCAAGAATATGCTCCAAAATACAGTCATTGTATCTTTTTTTCTTGTAACAAAAGCTGACGAACAGCAGAAAAGCTCAGCAAGTCATATTACTTATTAACCATGTAATGCTGTTTGGAGAATTCTTTCAGCTTTCAACTTCTGGAAATTAAAACTCACATTTCATATCTTATGTATTTACGTTTTCTATCCTATTGGTCTAAAACCTAAACTCAGAGAAGATCATAGGATCATAGGATGTTAGGGGTTGGAAGGGACCCAACAGATCATCAAGTCCAACCCCCCTGCCGCAGCAGGACAAAACTATCTAACACAGATCACAGAGGAATGCATCCAGGCGG
>VXBP01010316.1:19043-29153 GCA_013400115.1 Rhinopomastus cyanomelas
TGCTATAATAATATATAATATAATAATATATATAATAGAATATTATATATAATTGCACATAATAACGGCAGCTATGAAAACTGTAGAAGTGCTTTAGAGATAACTTCTTTGTCAGTTACAGTGCATCCTGGTAGGACACCTATATGCCATGAAGAGATATTTGGATTAATTTAAGCTTAATTGAAATGGTTACCTATCCCTTGTGTATTCTTCAAAACATTGAACCAAACTGACTTCTCTGTGCAAGTCTCAGTAAGAGCAGTGGGACTGGGAAGTGCATGTACCTTGAAGTATATTTTCCCTTTAAAGTCATAAAAGTTCTGAAATTCCAATAATAACAGGAAATACTCCTAATAACAGAAATTCTAGTACAAAATTCTCTAACATTACACACCACATTACTATTCTGATGCTGATGTAATTCTGGAGGTTTGACCCTGGCTGGGGCCTAGATGCCCACTAGTGTGTTACGACAACAGGTTAATTAAGCAGAAAGCAAACATTGTGCACGGAAGCAAAAAACAAATAGTATGGATTATTCTCTACTTCCCAGAAGCGGGTTATGTTTAACCCCTTGGACTGGAAAGCAGGGATCCTATATGTATAGAGGTTGCTCCAGAGGGCAAACACCATTAATTAATATCCCTCCTTTTCTTCTTCCCCCTCACTTCTGTATCTGGGCTGATGTGATATGGTATATACATTTGATCTCTTTGGTTCAGCTGGCACAGCCCATCCTTCAGCCCTTCTCAGCTGGGAGAATGTTAAGAAAGTAAAAATACTCACAGCCTTGATTCTGTGTCAGCACTGCTCAGCAGCAGACAAAATACTAGTGTGTTATCAACACTCCTTCAACTACCACCACACAGAATTGTGAGATGTCAAAGAAAGGATCAACTTCATCCCAATTAAACCAAATACATCAACAATTTAAATTTTCCTTATTAAAATTACTTTACAAGAGTTTTGAAACTTCTCATTTCTGAAAAAATGCCCAGCACAAAACAAAATATGTATTAATTTCATGAATATTTTATAATTTAAAAAAAAAGAATCTAGTTGTATTTTAACAATAAAATTATTTATATATTTTATGATGCAATCATAGTTAGAAATTGAATGATTTGAAATGTTGTTGTTAGACTATAATACCAGAAGTGAAACACTTCACTTGCTTAGTTATTTATTCATTCAATATTAGTCTCATTTTTCAGAAATTTAATGTCAGTGTTGATCTTCAATTCAGCTGATCTGTTTAGTTTAAAAATCTTTAGAGCAAAATGTTCCTAGAGCTGAAGGGTTTTTTTTCTCTATCACATTGTTGTTCTTATTCTGATCATGGCTTACTTGTATAATTCTAGTCTTAGCAATGAGATATCAATGAGTAGAAGTAACCTTTATACTTCCTCAATAATAAAAATAAAGAAAGGATATCTCACATTGGAGGCTGACATGTCCAACATTAGTCATCAGTTGACCACAACATAAAGATAATTTTCTTTATAATACTGTGTATAATTTTTGTGACTCAAGACTGACCTGAAAAGATAGATAAAATATCTGTAATTGCTTCAAGTTAACTGAAAAAAATATAATGTCTTATGTCTAAATGAGAGATTATAATTTATACTCTACAATCAATACTTTCACACTGAGTGACCCCAGTATAATAATGCACTCCAAACAATTTCCACAAACGTCTATTTCTATTACTACCAAAACTGAGTGAATGCAAAATGAGTTGCATTCACTCCTATTTCTTGTTTTTCCATCTCATGCCTGACCCATGGCGAAAAAATAAGATATCTTAAGCATTATAAAATACCTCCACATGAAATATATCCTTCTGGAACTAAACTAAATAATTAAATTGTCTCCCAGCATGCAGACTGCTGCTCAAGCATACGCAAGTACATATGAAAAGACACACGTACAAAAGTACGTATGAAAGAGACACAAGGTGGTGATGTGAAAGTGAATACACAGGTCTTGTAATAACTTTTGTCACTTTGGGCAAGAGAAGATACGTTCCCCTGACTTGGTCACTTGGACACTCTGTGTCCTATTCCTCCCTCAAAGTGAATAAAATTAAAGGGTACATTTTTCACACACCTACTTTATCACAGTTTAATTTGAAGATGAATGTAGTTGTACCAACCTCACTTTATTCTGGAAAAATCTTTGAACTCATTGTTGCAGTTTGAGAACTGCTAGAATTTTCAGAAGTGCTTTCATGAGGAAGAAAAGTTGTGTTGTGTTCTGGGGGACCTGTTCCTGGTTGCACAGGTCCCAGGACCCATACCCGGAAGCATTTGTCCTGGGACCTGCCCCTGAAAGGTGGGCTAGGGGGAACCTATAAAAACCGGGGCAGGGTCTTTGTTCGCGCCCTTTTTGCGGGCTGTGGCCCTGAAGGGAGCACCCCCCCACCGCCCCGAGAACCGCAGCTCTGACGGGGACAGAGGCTCACTAACCAGCCGCGGCCCCGGCCTGACCCCACCCGCAACTTGCCGAGGGTGCGCGGTGCCACCGCACCGCGGCCCCAGACCCGAGAAGCGGTGTCCTGGACCCGAGAAGTGGCGCCACCTTCGCGGCAGCGCGGTGCCATCGCTGCTCGCCGCCACACTGTGCTCGGACCAGCAAGACTGGTGCAGAAATGCCATCACGACCCCTCCACCACGGAGAGCCTTCAGCATCGGTGAGCTGAGCTACTCCTCTTCCCCCTGGAGCTGAGACAGGAGAGGGAGAGGAGAGGAGAAGATGTCTGGAAGACCCTCTCGGCCACATGTGGAGTGTGGAGGGTGCGGCCCTGCTGATGTCATGCATGTTGGACCCCGCGCGTGGCTGGGGCCCTGTGACTGGGCCGCCGCCATTTTGGAAAGAGTGATCAGCGGGAGGAGAGGCTCCTTGTCGTTTCTGCTGCTGAGAAAAGACTGGCAGCGCTTAAGTTTGGGGGAAAAGTCCTTCATGCTTAGCTGAGGAAAGCAGAAGGACTCGGGAATCCTTAAATCTTGTATGTGAAAGACAGAGACTGGGTCCTTTGAAATGCATGCAGCTGCACAAAGGGATGCAGGAGTAGGCGCAGAGCAGTCAGGCCATCCCTATGCATTGAGCTGGAGAAGCCACGCTGAAATGCATGCGGCTGCACCGAGGGATGCGGGTGTGGGTGCTGAGAAACTCAGGCCATCCCGGACTGACATGTTCTCTTTCCCAGGTATCTAAACTGGAAGAAGATCCAAGGCCCAAACTGTAGTGATCTCCCATTCTATTTTTTCTCACGTTGTGTGATGGCATTTATGACACAGTTTCTAGTTTGTGTGCACCGACTTGCATAACCTTTTCTCCTATTGTATATATAGTTGTAGAGTTAATAAACCTTTCTGGAGTTTCCCTAAGCCATCTATTGTCTGGTGAATTTTATCTGAGATGCCATCGAGACCTCACTGCTTTGCTTTCCTTTCTTTGATATTGAATTGTGGTCCTGAACCCACTACAAAAAACCCGGGAGCAAAGCACTAGTTTCAACCCGCTACACTCATACTCTCATCTTGGCAGGTTTTCAAATTTGCGATCACTACAAACAGAAATAATCTGTCAACAGAATGCACCAGAAGAGTTGGACAGTGATTTCAGCTATAATCCCAGAAATGAGAGAGAGAGAGAAATATCGTTCCCACTGATACTATGCAAAGAAATGATGTCAAGCACCTGAGTCCAGTGGGCACCAACGTAAACATCACCCCTTGTATCTGGGAGAGGTGTGTAAAGGCCACTCTGAAGATCAGTGGAGAAAGGGTGCCATCAAAAATTATTTTTATATATCTCTGACACCCAGTTCAAGTACAGGTATTTGTACAGTACATGGGTGACTGCTTATGATCACCATCATTATGGGCAGATTATAAAGATCCCTCAAATTCAATCATAAGAATGTAAATTTAAAGAAAACCTGCATGAAAAAGTCAATTATTGAATAAATCATAGAACGGTAGAGCTTGGAAGGAAAATTTGGAGATCATCTCATCCATCATGCTGTATACGGTTCTTCTAGAGCAGATCACACAGCAGAATGTCCAGAATGTCTCCAGAGACAGAGACTCCACAATGTCTCTGGACAACCTGTTACAGTGCCCTATCAATAGGAAAAGATTATCCTTATGTTCAAAATTAACTTTCCTGTGTCACGATTTATGCCCATTTCCCCTGGTCCCTTGTTCTTGGCACCACCAAGAAGAGCTTGGTCCCATCAACCTCACATTCTTCAGATACATATAAAAATTTATGACATCTACCCTCAGTCTCTTGTCTTCAGGCTAAACAGATCTAGCTTTTTCAGCCTCTACTAATAAGGAAGATGCTCCAGATACCTGATCATCTTGTGATGCTTCTGCTTTGAATTTCCTCCAGTAACTCCTTATGCCTCTTGAACTGGGGAACCCAGAACTGGAAGCAGTTTTCCAGATACAGCTTAATCAGAGCAGAGTACAGAGGAAGAACCTCCCTTGACATACTGGGCATGCTCTTCTTAATGCATTCCAAGAAACCATTTGCTTTCTTGACAGCAATGGCATGCTTCTGGCTCATGGTCAGTCTGTGGTCCACCAGCACCCTCAGGTCCTTTTTTCCTGTACTCTACATTTGCCCTTGTTGAACTTCATCAAGTTTCTCTTCAGCTGACTCTTCTATCCAGATCATGCTGCATGGCAGCACAGCCCTCCAGTGTCTTAGCCTCTCATATTAGAAAACACATATGTATAATGAGTTTTGCAATAATAAAATATTTCAAGATTACTTATCAACTGCTTTCCAAATACAACCGGTTTGCTAATTTGCTAGTGGTCTTCACCATCGGGAACTATGTTACTTTTTTTTTTTTTTTTTAAATAAAAGGCTTTTGGTAAACCACTTCTAAATTATTATTATTGAAGTAGCATTTAATTTTACTATTTGTAAAGCTGAAATGCTTTAGCTAGTATCCATGCTTGTTTCACTCAGTAATGGCCTTGCTTGAACAACTTCTTAGAGGAAATAAAAGAGAATTGCAATAAGAAATGCACTGCAATTATAATTTTTCCTCCCTTTTCTTATTCAGATAGTTTATCAAGCTTGCCACAGGAAGTTGCCACCTATGTTTAAGTCATAATATAATAAAAAAATTGTTTCATAAAAAGATTTCTGTTTGGCTGTGAAAAACATAAATAATCTTCCTATTCATTAAGTAACACATAGCTAAGCAGAACAACAATACAGCAAATGGAAAGTAGAGTGTGAGTAGCAGAATGCAGTTATTTGTCCTTACCTGAACAAGTAATAAATTGCTATGAATGCACATGTCAAGATGCTAACATCATGATAACAAGTAAATTGTTGTTTTAATGATGAATTGAAATGCTAGGTTGCTTCTTTTGAAATGTTTTGAGATCCACAGTGTATTCTGTATTTAGAAAAGAAGTAAAAGTATTATTTAGTCACTGCATAACAACAAATGTTTAGAAGTATTTTGTGGAATTAATTTTATTTTTTCCACATGGAAAAGAAAAAAGTCTATATATGGGGAGGAAAACATAAATCAACACAGAAACAAACAACAAACATGAACAAAGAAAAGTACCTTGTGATTTTTCTTACTATATAGTATAGTAACATTTGTAAGAAAGAAATGCAATGTAGAGAGTTCTGCATATGACATATCTTTACATGTTTGACAGTTTAACTCAGTAATAGATATATGTGTCTTTAGTATGTGTTACATCTCTTACAAGAGCTGATTCTAAGTCTGTGCAATTTGAGCTTCTGGTAACCTGTCTCTTTCATTCTTCTTATTGCTCTCAGTAACAAAATGTAAGAGTACTTATGCACTCAGTTTTCCTGATTTGAAAAGCGAAAATCTCCAGACATTTTATTCCAGGACACAACTAAAAACCTAAATGAAACTGAGATATTAAATTTCTTTCACCAGTGGACTCATAAATTGCTCACATATCATATATCATTGCAGCTTACTGTACAAAACTTTGACTCCTCTTACTATCTTTCAGTTTGTTCTTAAACAAAGTCTTTTGAAGCCCCTTAAAAAACATTAATGTTTTATAATCACACACAGTATTTCATTTTTCACAGTTACAATATTTTGCATCACTTTTGTTTTTCACAGATCTATCCTGAAAGGGAAACAGTGTTGCATGTTTTAGGAAGTCCGGAATCTGAAACCTGCTACAAAATTTTACCGACTCATCACACAGAACTTCTGGACTTCAGGCATCAAACAAGAGAAGTTTTCTGCTAGATTCTGGGTCTTGGAGACTTTCCTGCTCAAGAATAAGTAAGTTTGTCACAAGTATGCATGCATGTGTTAGTACAGTCAAGATTATCAGGAAATATTTTTGTATGGAAAGAGACACTGTCTCAAACATCAAAGTGTTGCCAGTATAAAACCAATACAATTTCTGTATGGTTATCTAATCAGGAACTTAAAACATAGATGATATCCCTTCTTAAGATCACAACTAGAAGCAGCAGATGTTTTCAGCAGCTTACTAAAGGAGCAATAAACAGGACATTTGCTCATTTGAAAATCTGCACTTTCTCTGACTTAACTGCTTGCAGATGTATGCAATGAATGTAAATTTTTAACTTACAACTGCAAATGAAGACTCCAGATGGCCTTGTAATTGAATCTTCCTGTTTTCCCAGAGCATCCTGGATCCTTGGAAGATAAAGGCAGGTGTTACCAAAAGGTATAATATCATTTGTTTTCAATGTTGCTACCTGATTGTAACACAAACACAAAAATTTCTTTTATTGTTAGACATTATATCAAAACATATCCCAAAATGACCTTCAATATTTAAGAAAATAAAAGCAACCTTTTGATTTTTTACTTGCTATACTTGTTAAAGTTTTTTATTTTGTTACTTCCTCCTCCCTTCCTTTCCCTTCCTTGGCCTTCCTTACCCTTCATTGTTCTGCCCTTCCTTCTCCTGCTATGTAATCTCTAAGCTTATGATCTGATTGTTGAGGAATACTATGTTAAATCTATTTCTTGGGAGGCACCTAACTTTGACCTTGTTTTTGATGACTTCTCTGCTCATCTATTTTCAACCTCATCTTCTGCTACATTAGTTTTGTATGTCATTATAGGAAATCCATACATGCTCACATATTGGAAAGAGTTATTTCTAACTTCCATAATGTATCTCAGCCTGATGTAAATCAGGAATAATAAGTCTGTTGTATCTTTCTCATTGTGTTCCTGGAGGCAGAAAAAGGATAAAAAATAAAATGAGCTACCTTTGTCAAAGAGTAGGAATTTGTTGCAAAATGAATGGACTTATCTGTATATAAGTATAATGCTTAAGAAGCATTTACTTTTGTCTTAAGTCTTTTCATACAATTGCTTTTATTAGAACACGAACAATTACATCAAGTAGCACATTTTTCTTTTCAAAAAAAGATTTTCGCTTATTTAAGGCATCAAATAAGGTTTGCTCTTAAATTGATCTGTTTTTGCATTGTGTTTTCATGCTTGGCATGTTTATGTACAGGATTGAACAAGTAAATATACTTTTCAAATGAAGGCAATGAGTACAGGGAAAGTACAAGGAAAAAGTACTTTCTGTCTTTCTTCTGCCAGATTATTTGCATAAATTGTAACTCTTCTGAGACACTGGGTACTCCAGAAAGAAGTTTCTACACTCTCTGATGTAAGTAGCATCTAGATTACCTTGTTCCATTAAAATTCAACCAGTTTATTTGAAGTACTTGATGGACTCAGCTATATATCCCTTCTCCATGTGTACATCTCTAAGGAACAAACTTTTCTTGTGTAACTTTTAAACATATGAAAAGCATTTTATGTTTCTATGGTTTTATGAATCATCACCTACTGTGAACAGTATTTATAAGGAAATTTCAAAACATACTTTAGGAAAATGAAAAAAAAGATGAAGATTTCTGCATAGCTCTAACATAATGAAATTTTCACCTTTAAAACACTTGTGGAAGTTTTGTGGACCTCTTATCACTGAAAATACTTTAGAATTTCCATATAAAGTCCATGGACATTTCTAAACTGGTGACCTACTTCTACCACAAAAATGAGTGAAAGTGAATACGCTTTAACTCTTTCATAGTTTATCATAAAGGTGACTCAGAGACCTAATAATCAGATTTGGAATATTAAAGCCTTTACAGTAGCAATTTTAGAAAAGAATTATCTTTGATGAGCACCGGAAACTCCCTGGATTGCTTGTGCTAAGAGACATCCTGAGAACCGTGGCATAATTAAAGTCCTCATAAGAAATTTGGTCTGCAATTGCAATGCTTTATCCTGTGCCTATAAAAGTTTTACATCCTCTCCTGGATCAGAAACTCTAGAATAAATACTCACAACAATTTCACAAACTTTACTTGTAAGATCTTGAGATGTGTACACTCAAGTTGAGTCTTTATGCATCTCCTTATCCCTCTGCTTCCTTGTCTTCCTGAAGCCTCTATCTACTCTTTGAAACACTTCTGCCACATGGGTGATCCCATCACATCTACATATTTCCAACAACATTGCTCTGTGTCTGCACAGACTTAAATTTCCAACAATTAATGACCAATTATTTCCTAATGGTCTCTGAGATGGGTTCTCCCATTCTCTTGTTGTTCCTTTTCTCAGGAAAGATTTAAAACCACCTATGCATGCTAGTCCCCATCTACCTACAGTCTTTGATCTTTGTCCCTTTATGAAACCAGTTCTAAGCCTGGGAGCAGTGGTCAACACCCCTGCAGGCTGTGATGCCATTCAGCACAGCCTTGGACAGGCTGGAGAGCTGGTGAGGGAGAAAATTAATGAAATATAACAAGGGCAAGTGTAGAGTCTTGCATCTAGGCAAGAACAACCCCAGGCACCAGTAAAGGTTGGGGACTGACCTGTTGGAGAGTAGTGTAGGAGAAAGGTACGAGGGGGTCCTGGTGGACAGCAGGATGACTATGAGCCAGCAATGTGCTCTTGTGGCCAAGAGGGCCAACAGCATCCTGGGGTGGATCAGAAGGATGGTGGTAAGCACATTGAGAGAGGTTCTTCTCCCCGTTCTACTCTGCCCTGGTGAGAGGACATCTGGAGTGTTGTGTCCACTTCTGGGCCTCTCAATTGAAGAAGGACATGGAACTTCCTGAGAGAGTCTAGCACAGAGCCATAAACATGTTGAAGGGAGTGGAACCTCTCCCTTATGAGGAAAGGCTGGATCCCTCTTAATGTTTATAAATATTTGAAAGTTGGGTGTGAAGGAGGATGGAGCCAGGCTCTTTTTCAGAGGCCCCTAATCATAGGACAAGGGGCAAACGGTATAAGCTGGAACATAGGAAGTTCCACATAAACATGAGAATTCTTCATGGTGAGGGTTACAGAGCACTGGAATAGTCTGCCAGGGAAGTCATGGAGTCTCCTTCTCTGGAAACATTTAAAAGACACCTGGACATATTTCTGTGCAACTTTATATATGTGATCCTGGTCTCGTGGCCGGATTGGAATAGACAAACTTTCGAGGTCCATTCCAATCTCAAATGTTTTGTCATTCTGTGTTTATATGATCAACAACAACCAAGCATCATCAAGAACCCCAGTTATCACACATAACCCCACAGAACTGCACCATTTACTTTGTATCCACATTACACCTCTATGATATAAGCATCAAAGATTAAAGACTTGTATAATCATAAAATCATAGAATCATTAGGGATTGAAAGGGGCCTCGAAAGATCATCTAGTCCAATCCCCCTAACACAGGAGAATCACCTAGAACATGTCACACAGGAACACATCTAGGTGGGTCTTAAATTTCTCCAGTGAAGGAGACTTCATAACCTCCCTGGGAAGCCTGTTCCAGTGCTCTGTCACCCTCACTGTGAAGAGGTTCCTTCTCATATAGACTGTGGAATCTCCTATGTTCCAGCTTACAACCATTGCCCTTCATCCTATCACTACATGACACCGAGAACAGCCCAGTTCCATCCTCCCAACACCCACCCCTCAAATATTTATAGACATTAATGAGGTCACCCCTCATTCTTCTCCAAGCTAAAGAGACCCAGCTCCCTCAGCCTCTCCTCATAAGGGAGGTG
>VXBP01010321.1:325-20819 GCA_013400115.1 Rhinopomastus cyanomelas
GTGGTTATCAGATCAAGAAAGGTTCTTCTCCCCCTGTACTGTGCCCTGGTGAGACCTCATCTGAAGTATTGTGTCCAGTTCTGGGGTTCTCAGTTCAAGAGGGATGTGGAGCTGCTGGGGAGGGTCCAGCGTAAGGCAATGAGGATGATGAAGGAAGTGGAGCACCTCCATTATGAGGAGAGGCTGAGGGAGCTGGGTCTGTTTATCTTGGAAAAGAGAAGACTGAGGGGTGACCTCATTAATGTCTACCAATGCTTGAAGGGTGGGTGTCAGGAGGATGGAGCCATGTTCTTCTCAGTGTCATCCAGTGATAGGACAAGGGACAGTGGATGTGAGCTGGAACATAGGAGGTTCCCCTGTGAGAAGAAACTTAAAGAAGTTAAGTCACCCTCACTCCGTCACCGTGAGGGTGACGGAGACCTGGAATGGGCTGCCCAGAGGGACTGTGGAGTCTCTTTCTCTGGAGGTGTTTAAAACCTGCCTGGATAGGTTCCTGTGTGACTTGGTGTAGGTGATCCTGCTGTGGCAGGGGGATTGGACTGAATGATCTTCCTTTTTAAACCCTGATGTTGATTCTGTGATTCTGTAATAATGCTGAAAGTCTTCAGTACAAAAAAAATCGTGAAGAAAAATGTTTTTGTGCTAATTATGTTTTTATCTTACAATTTACTTTAAATGTATATATGCTATAGCCAAAACAAAGAACACCTGAAAAACATTTTCTTGAACCAAGACATAAACTTGTGTCCAAAAAATCAAAATGGAGCACGTTTCTAAACATTTTCATTTTTTCTTTCCTTTCCTTTCCAAAATTATCTATTTTAAGACCAGCCTTATTTCTGATACGTTTGTTTTAATCTAGCTCTTCCTTGAGGTTAATTGCATGGCAGAGTGTGTGTAGTCTATACAAGGTTTAGGAAAAGAAGTTTTGACTACTCCTTCTGGAAGCAGTGGTGGCTTACATAAGGTGAAATAGTCTGTGAGAGTATGAGTTCAGAAGATGAGAAGATTATTTTATGGAATCCATTGCTCTGAATGGTTTTCTTTTTGCAGGAATTGGTTTTATACACAGCTTAAGAAGGGTCATTGCAAGTAGAGTTCATCATCATGTTGCTGATGGATGTGCTTTACTTCATGTTCAGCTTATTAAATATGTAATTGCATTCCATTAACTGGTTCCCATCATTGTATCTTGTAAAATGACATACTTCAGGGACAGTATGTTCTTGTGGAGATCTCATGCATGTCTGTTGAAGCGAGTGGCTGCCCTCTTTCAGCTGTATACTGCACTGATCCTAAGAACAGTGGATTCAAATTGCCAACATCTACTGTTCCGTGTGAAAATGTGCTTTTAGGCTCTTAGATGAATGGCCTAGTTTTCAGAAGTGCTGAGTTCCCACACTGTGTAGTGGTCTTACTGTTTCTGTGCATTGCTTTGCACTTAAAAAGCATCACAATATTAATGCAGGTGTTTTTGTTGTACAAATGGATGCACTGTTGTGTGAATGATTCAGCAGCACAGAATTGGGAAGAGTGCTTGAATGTCTTTGTAGAAATAATTTGCAGTACCTTCTTGTTTATCTGATTTTATTGCATATTTTGCCATATTAAGTGCCTAAAAAAACCTATGGGCAGTCATTGTTAAAGTGTTAATATGATAAGACAAATAAATTTAAAAGCAGAGATCACGCTGACAAAATTAATTTAGATCACTTTTCTCTGTATTGGGACTAATGCCATTTCTGGCTTTTCCTATTAGTCTCTAATAATTTACCATGTTTTTCATCACTCACAAATAAAGAGCTGAAGATACTTGTTGGCATTTTTTTTCCATGATTTACTTACTGTGGAGAATGTGAAGTCTTGTTTTAGCCAGAGTGTAATCACTCAGATTATCTACTTAAAATATCTACTTAAATAAGCCTCAGAACCTAGGGGGAAAGTAAGTTTTAAACTGCTGGGAGAGTTCACTTGACTTACAATTAAAACTAAGAAAGGGATGAAATGCAAGTAATTACAAAAAAACTTCAGTGCATAATTCTGCCTTGGCATTAAATAAATCCCACTTAAGAGGGCTACTCTTAAGAATTACTGTTGCTACAGAAGGGTAAACATTTTTACACGTGTTTCGCTGAACTGGCCGCATGTGAGGAAGAGGATCTTTTAGCAGCCTAGAATTGACTCATAAAGAATGAAACATATTCAGGCAGTAGCTAGAACATTTCACTGAAAGAAAAGAGATTTAACAAGGTACAGAAATAACATCTCCTTCCCCTGGTAGACTTCTGCATGCTCACACAAGATTGCATCCAGCCTACTTCTGTGGAAGGAAGAGCAGGAATGAGCATTGCCTAGGAACTGGGAACAATTGTTGCTTTTGTGAGTCAGACTTCTCCTGGGAGGACCTGTTATCTCCAGGGAGCTGTATGTCAGGCATTGTGTTCCCCTACTGCAAGGGCTCCACAGCCATCATATGTGCAGTTGTCATCTGTAATCCCATGAGATTAAGTCATGGTTTTGTACAGGTCCTTGTAAATTAATAAGCAGAAAACAGTCTTGAGTAAAGGTTGGAGTGTGAGCACCTTTCCATACTGTGTGAGCCTTATAGAAGGTTTTAGCTTCTCCTGACTGTGTTCTCGCAATTAGGATTGAATTGAACAACAACTTCTGAGAGAGATAGGTGTAATGCCCAGCAGGAGCCTGTCTGGAGCAAAAAGGAAGCTCAGAGAAGCTAGTAAACCCTCCAGATATCTCCTTCCTGCCTCAAGGCACTGATCAGAAATAGAAGGGCAACAGCACGTCTCCTGTGTAATAAAATCTACTGTTTGCCAAAAGAAAGCATAAAGATTGGTGATACACCATTTGTAGAAAGCTGTATATGATTAAAGAATAATTTCCTTTCAAACTGCATTTCATCTCATAAAGGTTGCTGTCTTGAAACCTCGTTTTGAATCCATGTTCCATTTTATGTTCTAGTTAAGAATTTTTCATATTTTAAGAGCTAAGACAGGAGATGGGATTACTTTTTACCATTCAGCTGTCATGTTTCTACACAATAAGCTGTTTGTGACCATCAGCATTTGTTCTCCAGCAGCAAAAATAGCTTATGGGTTAGACATGGCTTCTCTGCAAATGTTGGAGCATTTTATTTTAGAGTGAGAGGTTTTTTGTGGCATCATACATTCTTGCTTATTCTTTTTCCTTAATGTTGAAAGATTAATATTGTAAATTAATATTTGATAGGAAGTTCTCACCCCATGATAATTATATGTACAGCAGGTTTCTGTAAGATTAGCACTGTGTTGATAAAAGTGTTAAAAAGAGGAAGAACTTCATTGTTGTAAAAGTACTTGCTGAAAAACAGCTGCCTGACCTCAGTTACTGCTGTATAAATCCAGAGCAATTCCATTGATGTGATGTGGCATACTAGGGTGGTACTGCTGAATTTGGCCCTGGCTACTACTAGTGGATGGCCATCCATTCTTGGGGGGAGGGGGCTGTTTTGAAGACTAGAGTTCTGTTTTCTTCGATCTTTGCAGATAGATTTGTATTTTTTAGTACTTTTTTGAATAGTGTGAGAGCTGCAATTTCTAGCTTGCTTTCATGCATTCTTAAGAAGTCACCAGCATTGCAGGGGCCCAGCTGTCAAAGCCATGCTTTTCTTTGTCTTTATAGCCTTAGTGTCTGAAGACCTGGGTGTCAAAGTGTCCTTGTTTAAGAATGTAGTTTGATAGGCAACATGAAAACCTGTCACCCATTCAGAATTGGTATTAAACAAAGTCCTCATTCAGAATTTTGTAGATATAACCAGTAGTTGAAATGTTTATTCCTTTACAAGGACTGTTCTGTGGTAACAGAAATTGAAACTATACAAAGTCTGGTCATTTTATTTGTGCAAAACTGCAGAAGCATGGAAAAAAAGTTTTACAGTGTTACAGATATATAACCATCAACTATTAAAAACTTCTGGGTAATATGCTTGGTTAATGCTTTAATGTGGCAGTTAAGGACATTGTCAGCATGCTTAAGATAGTCCATTCTTTTAATGCAGTGCTATAAATTTTAATGGCAATGTTATGTACAAGGTCGTGGCTTTACTGGAGTTACACCTGAACACTGAGCATGTTAATTCTTGTAAGTAAGATAATTATTTAGTTATAAAGACTTTTCTAATCATCTTTGGTGGTTTGAGCCTTGGGAGGGGGTTGGTAGTGGTGGAGGGGTCTGCTGGCTTCGTGAAAGCTGCCCCCAGCTCAGGGCTTGCTTCTGGCTCTGACAAAGCCAGTCAGCACTTCTGTGAATGAGCCTATTTTGGGGAGAGAAAAACCTGTTGAGCAAGTCCTTGCTCCTGTTGCCCGGTTTTTTTGGGCCTTTTGTTTGGGTAGAGTGAGATGCAGCCACGTACGTGGTCACACAGCTTGATTAGAAGGCAGAAGGGGTAAAACATGCCTGAACAACCATTGCCCTTCAGATTGTGTTGAAAGGAGGAACTGATGGCCTTGAAAGACCTCAGAAATCAGCAGAGAAGAGAGCCTGCAAACCTATAGAGGAGGGCACATGTGGAGGAGGACATGTAAGCAGGAGGTGGAACCTGAAACAGACTGTGACTCTGAGGAAAAAACCCAGGCTGGAGCAGTTTGTCATAGTAAGAACTGCAGCCCTCAGGAGCCAGAGAAGCTCGTGGAGGACTTGTCTCCTGTGGAGGGAAGGCTGTGTTGCCACTAGGAAGGACTGTGGGTGTTTTCCTCCATGAGGGCGAAGGAGGTGGCAAATCTGGGCCTGGAAAGGTGCATGTGAGAACTGCTTGTATCTCTATTTGGTGATGGATTTTTATTGTTGAAATTAATTGTGATTTTGTTTTCCTTGTCTTTTGTGCCATAATTGTAAGTGGCAAGTGAGCCCTCTGCCTTGTCTGAGCTGTCATGCATTTTGTGGTACCTTTTCCTGCCTTGAGAGTAGGTTTGTATGAGCAGCTTCTGTATTTAAAACCATTACATCATCCTGTAGAACAAAGCTTGTTTGCTTGGTAGACAATTTTAGCAGTGGGATTTTGTAGGTTTATATGTTGAAGAAGAACTCCTGATTTATCAGCAGATGATAAGAACAGTGAAGCTGGACCACCTGTTTAAGTGGCAACCAGAGGAGCATGTCTGCAAGAATCAATATGGGCATTCAATCCTGTTCAATCCATTCACTGATGACTTGGATGAGGGATTGGCATGCACTGTCAGCAAGATTGCTGATGACACAAAGCTGGGTGGTGTTGCCGATACCCCTGCAGACTGTGCTGCCATTCATCGAGACCTGGATAGGCTGGAGAGCTGGGCAGAGAGAAATCTAATGAGGTATAAAAAGAGTAAGTGTAGAGTCTTGCATCTGGGCAAGAACAACCCCAGGTACCACTCTAGGATGGGGACTGACCTGTTGAAGAAGTAGGAGAGAGGGTTCTGAGGGTCCTGGTGGACATCAGGATGACTATGAGCCAGCAATGTGCTCTTGTGGCCAAGAGGGCCGACAGCATCCTGGGATGGATCAGACGGGGGGTGATTAGCAGATCAAGAAAGGTTCTTCTCCCCCTCTACTCTGCCCTGGTGAGACCNTGACTAGATGATCTTTCGAGGTCCCTTCCAATCCGTAGTGATTCTATGATTGTGTGGTTCACTAGTTTGATTGACTTAGACCAACAGAAGTTTTACATTGGTTTAGTATTGGTCTCTAGAGTACAAAAGTAAAGAGTAGTCAGTAGTCAGCCCACCAAAGATGAAAACTCTCTTGCCTTTAGCAAACCTATCTGGACATACTTTAAAAAATAAATCTGTATACCACAAGAGCAGCATTGCCTTTGGCATACAGTATTGCTTTCCACATGTGCCCTGTGCCAGATTTAGCTGTTGATGGAATTTTACATCAAATTTTAATGTTGGTTAAAGGTGTTCTGACTTCATTTCTGAAGTAAAATTGTGTGGCTTTAGCAGTTTAATTCTCATTAAGGTATTTTGTTTAGCAATCTAATGACATGCACAATTCCATGTTTTGACTTTGTATTTTGATACTCTTATTTAAAATAATCACTTGTGAGAAATTCTGGTGTTTATTTGATTTGGGTTATATTTAGTGAATTAGAAGAAATAGATTCTCCCAGTGAACCACACTATAGGGAGTAGCTGAGTGGAGGAAAACTCCGTCTCTTTCCATACCTGAGTTTATATTTTTCTGATGCACTTTTAATAAATAGTTTTTAACTATATTAAAAAAAAGTTTTATATTGTACTGTGATGAATACTTGCTTAATTATACTGTTTCTGTGCTTAACCATCAATAACTGGAATAAAAAAATACTACTTCATAAAAGTGCATATCTTTATTTAAAACGCGAAGAAGGACTTCCATGACTAGGACAACAAACACAGAGATACAGAATGTAAATACTTTTTGCTTCTAGCACTGTCTGGCTTCAAGGCAGCCCAAGGGGGGTGTGTGTGTGTCTAAGACTCTGGTCTCCAAGTGTGCTGATAAGGATTAGACATTTGCTATCCAGTGCCTATGAAGATAACACAAGTTGCTTTTACATGAGTCAGGATAAAAAATACAAAAGCTATTGATTTTTCTCATGGAGGACATAAACTGATGATAATTTAGGGCCAAGAAAAGCCTTTAACCTGAGTCCAAAGTCTCTTACTTATTTCCTCTATTAATAAGGCATCAGCAGCTTACAGCCCAATGGGTCAAGTCTGACAGAAAGGCCACTGTGAAAGGTGGCACATCTTGTCTGGCATGGCAAATTCTAAGGCACATTGCTAGCATATTTCAGTGTATGTAACAATTACTGAAATTTTGACGTAAATGCTGAGCAAATAATCTGAAATTGCCACTATTAATGAGCATTTTGCTGTTACTTTTGCTGTGTATAGCATATTTCCATGCATGTTTTGCTGTACCTTATTTTATGTAACATCGCTACCATATTCTCAGCTAATTTAACAAATTGTGACAGAATTCTGTAAAGTGTCAATATATGGTACTGAGGATCTGTCTATATTAATCTTAAGGAAATGTAAACAGAGCAAAGCTAAATATAAATGCAGTATGTTATCTTCATAAACTTCTAATAGAATAGTTTAATATATGCATGATTATTTACATACCAAAGCGAATGTGTCATCATTTATGTTTGCCTTTCAGGTGGTAGGAAAGGACATAGGGTAATGGCTTTAAACTGAGAGATGGTAGATTTAGATTAGGTATAAAGAGGAAATTCTTCAGTGTGAGGGTGGTGAGACACTGGAAGAGGAAGTTGTGGATGCAACATGACTAGAAGAGTTCATGGCCAAGTTGGATGGGGCCTTGAGCAACCGGTCAGTGAGAGGTGTCTCTGCCCATGACAAGGGGTTTATAACTACATGGTCTTGAAGACATGTTGCAACTTAAATCATTCTATGATTCTGTGAAGTGTAGTGGAAGCTGATAAAGGAACAACATATAAATTACATTACTTGAGAATGGCTTATATTACAGGGGAATGGAGAGTAACACCAAAATGGAGCAGAGAAGCCTGAAATGATAGAGCCTTGAGGTTTCCCCATGTGGCAAGCAGCTGTGCTCAGCAGCGCAGCATTCAGGTCTTAGATTTGCATATGCTGCAACCCCATAAGCAAGAGCAGTAGACAAGACACTGCAGTGATATCTTTTTTTCATATCCACTGCTAGGGTGAGCTTGTCAGAGTGCATGCTTGTGTTTGTGCAATGTAAATGCTCCCACAAGATATCTCTAGCCAAGGGAAGTCTTGTCCTACAGAAAATATGACCTCTGTACTCCCGCTTGACAGGTAGTGATGATGTCAGTCTGGGAAGAAAAAATTTCACACTGTGAAACCCTGACCATGCTTTTTCCACTTCCGCCTTGCCATTGGAGAGCATAGGTTCATTACAACCGTCACTGAATTCCTTCCAAACTTATCCTTTTCCACCCTTCTTTCTTTGGGCCATTTGGTTTCCAATCATGCTCTGCATATGGATTTATTCTGACAAGAACTGGTATCTGTTACATTCATTCTGACAAGAACTGGTACCTATTATATCCATATTGTTGAAGCATACTTGGTATTATACAGCTGTACTAGGTAAGGTAACAGCATGAAGCAAATACATACCACTTACCTCCTAGTTCTCTTCAGATTATAGTTATATCCTCAAATGCTTGTTTTACTTCTTGAGAATTTTCACCAGAATTAGAGTGGGTGCTCAGACTGTTAATCAGACTGATCATACGTTCACTGCTATTCATTATTCTGGTTTTGATGTCTAATGTGGGTGGCCAGAAAAAAAATATCACTGCTGAAACAATTGCAGTTCCTGCGTGAGTTGCTTGCTGATTTAGGTTTAGAAGTCTTTTTTTACCTGGGCTGTGTTTGAGATTTCTATTGTACTCAGCATGATTGAGCAGAGAAGTTTAGAAAATAGTGGGTATTTCAGATCTTTTACGATAGGTGCTTGAACATGTGTAAGACTGCATTTTAGTTTGAACCAATGGAAGTTGCACAGTCTTACACATTTCAAAAAATGTTTTCAATAAAACTGCAAAACAAATAAAAAAGAGATATTGCTTTTAAATGGCTTCTCATTCTTCCTTTTACAGGTCACTTATTCTTTGAAAAGTGGTCTTTATGGACATTTGGGAGTCTCTCTCTCTCTCTAGTGACTATCATTTAATTAACCTTCATGTAATTCCATCAATAACACAGCACATCTTATGAAATGTATAGTGCTAGCAATTGGCACTCTGAACTTTGAGGGATGTGTAGTAGTTGCTTTGAAGTTCACTACTGTGTTTTTTCTCATATTTGTCCAGTAATATAACTGGAGGGTGACTTCTTGCTTTCTGTGATGCTGTTTGAGGCTTTCCTTTGTTGACTTCTGCTTTGATTTCTGGTGATATAGGAGACAGATTAACCGCTTCCTGTTGTACATTGTTGGCGAAGTTCCACTAGTGTAAGTGGGACTCCTTGGGTACATCTGTGGTTTTTTAAGGATCAGGCTTGAAAACCAGGTTTGCCTATGTGTTGATCATTAGCCTCATAAGCACAGAGTGACTGAGGTATACTCTCATCATGGAGCCTGTATGGCTGAGGCGTCTGTCAGTGTGGTGTGCCAGTAGATACAGCTGCAAGAAAAAGCCGTGAATTGTGCCCTGTGCAACAATGTAAGTGGAAGGAGGGTGAAATTCTACCTGAAGCGACCATCTTTGTTCAGAAAGGTTCCAGAGCAGGATGAAAAGCTGCTTCAGATGCTTCCGAGTGCTCTGCTGGGCAGAGCCTGGCAGACTGCTGTGGGAGCATGTTTCTGATGATCCAGCAGCGCACCTCTCCTAGTGGGCTCCTCCACCATTTGCATCAGGAAATTGCCACCAATGTACTGAAGGAACCTCTGGGACTGTGGATGGCTGGCTGAGTAGATCTTCCAGCAAATATCAGGGTAGTTAAAATGCCCCATAAGAACCAGGGCCTGTAGCTGTGAGGCTGCTGTCAGCTGCCTGTAGAAGACCTCATCAACTTTCTAATCTTGATCTGGTGGCCTGTAATAGACATCCACAACAGTGTCGCCCATGGCAACCTGCCCCTTAATCTGCACCCACAAACTGTGAACTCTGTCTTCATCCGCCCGTGGACAGAACTCAATACATTCTAGTTGCTCTCACATAAAGAGCAACTCCACCACCCCTCCTTGCTGATCTGTCTCTCCTGAAAAGGACATAGCTGTCCATGACCACGTTCCAGTCATGCAAGCTGTCCCACAAGGTCTCTGTAATTGCCACCAGATCATAATCACCTGACTGAACACAGTTTTCTAACTTCTTCTGCTTATTTCCTATGCTGCGTGCATTGGTGTACAGGCATTTCAGGGAGTGAGGTGAGCACTCCGGTTTCACTCTAGGGCAGCGAGAGCCACCTGGTTTTCATTAAGACCAGAGCTCTGTCCCACTGGTGCTCGCCCATCAACTATCCCACCCTGCTTCAAATCTAGTTTAAAGCCCTCTGTTCTGTGATTCTGTGAAAAGACAATAAGCACAATGTAAATACATGATTTCCCATTATCTGTATTTTCTCTCAGGCTTGTTTATCATGTATTTTTAATGACAGTGAATAATTCTGCCAGGAGATTGTAGTCAGGTGTGTTACATGTTACGGTAGTGTTACTTGCTTCAGTGATATGAAGCCAGGTTTTGCTTCTTTTTGTTTTGAAGGGCGAGGATGAGAAATACCACATCTTATTCTAATATTTAGAAATAGATTAAAATTTAAATGTCTGAATGACATACATTCAAGTAAAATTTGAGCTGTTCTGCCCCCGTGTTTTGATGTTCCTTGTTGGAAGCTGCCAGTGGCTCCGCAGTGGAAGTACACTAATTGGGACATTAGCCGCTGCTGAGGGAGAATCCTTTAGAGCTCTCAAACTTCAGTGATTTCAGTGTCTAATGACTGCAGTATACTTATGACTAGCTAATGTATTCTACTGAAAAATCCTTCAGTTGTGAGGTGATTTTTGGCTGTTGCGCTATAGATTATTTTTATTCTTAAGTTAGTTGGTTAAAACTGCTGAGATTTTTATTGTTTTAATTACTAAGTTTCAGGAGATTATCATATAAACATTTTAATTTCTCTGCTGAGCAGTATTTTGACTGAAATGAAATACATTAGAAGTGTCTATGTTTACCCTGTTCTTCTCCACCCCTAGATGATCTAAACTTATTACAGGAGCCTAAATGAAACACAAATTAATTTCCTTTATATGGTTGTATTTTGCCTTTACAATTTCATTTATTTCCTTTAGAAAGTATTGAATAAATAGAGGCAAATATTTGACACTTGGCCAAATTTCATTTTGAAGTAATTCCATTTATAGTTCTAAGTACTTTGATGGAGCCAGGCTCTTCTCAATATCATCTAATGATAGGACAAAGCGAAATGGGTGTAAGCTGGAACATAGGAGGGTCCTTATAAATGTGAGAAGGAATTTATTTACAGTGAGGGTAATGGACCACTGGAACAGGCTTCCAATCCCTGATGTTCTGTGATTCAGTGATTCTGTGATGTGTTTTGCTCTTTAATGTCTGTGGCTACAGTCATCTCAAGCAATGACACTTTTTATTTACACTTAAATAACAACCCTATGTGTATGTGCCTAGCCCAACTGTTTAGCTAAAGGTCTCCTTTGTATATAAGTATAATGGTTTCAGAGTTTTTGGTGATGTTTGTCTTGGAAATTGCAAACCTGAATTGAAAGTTTATTATACGCATCTCTGCAAACAGAATCACAGAATTATTGAGGCTGGAAAAGACCTGTGAGGTCATCAAGTCCAGCCTATGACCTAACATCACCACAACCTTGACCATGGCACCAAGTGCCACATCTAGTTTTTTCTTAAACACCTCCAGGGGTGGCGAGTCCACCACTTTTCTGTCTAACCACTCTTTCTGCGAGGATGTGCTGCTTCCTTATATCCAACCTATCACTAGTTGTCTAGGATACAGCCCAACCCCCACCTGTCTATGACTTCCCTTCAGGTAGTTCTAGAGAGTGATAAGGTTCCCCCACTGAGTCTCCTCTTCTCCAGGTTAAATGATACCAGCCTGTCCTTATAGGACTTTCCCTCCAGTCCCTTCACCAGCCTCCTTGCTCTCCTCTGGACCCGCTGCAGGGCCTCAATCCCTTCCTGTACTGTGGTGACCAGAACTGTCCCCAGTACTTGAGGCGAGGCCTCACCAGTGCTGAGTACAGGGGGAGAATTACATCCCTAGTCCTGCTGGCCATACTTTTCCTAATACAAGCCAGTGTGCAATCGGCCTTCTGGGCCACCTGAGCACACTGCTGGCTCATATTCAGCTGCTTGTCAACCAATACTGCCAGGTCCCTCTCCACCAGAATTCTCTCCAGCCCCAGTCTGAACCTGCAAGGGGTTATTGTGGTCAAAGTGTAGAGCCCTGCACTTGGCCTTGTTAACCTTCATACTGTTGGCCTCTGCCCAGTGACCCAGACTGTCCAGATCTTTCTGCAGTGTCTTCCTCGAGCAGATCAAAACTCCCTCCCAACTTGGTGCCATCTGTGAATTTACTATGGGTAGATTCGATCCCCTCATCCAGGTCATCAGTAAAGATGTTGAATAGAACTGGGCCCAGTACTGATCCCTGGGAGACACCGCTGGTCACTGGACACCAACTGAATGCAGCATCATTCACGACTATTCTCTGTACCTGGTCGTCCAGCCAGTTTTTAATCCAGCCCATCCAAGCCATGGACTGGCAGCTTTTCCAGGAGGATGCTGTGGGAGACTGTGTTGAAGGCACTGCTGACGTCTGCGTAGGCCACATCCACAGCCTTCCCCTTACTTACCAAGCAGGCCACCCAGTCATAGAATAAGATCAGAAACACGGAGTGTTTGTGCAGGTAGAAAGGACTTGGAGCTTCAGTTTCAGGTTTCCAGCTCCTCCTCCTTCAGCTTCATGATCAGTCTGTTGAAGACACATGGCCCTGAGATAGAATGAAGCAGTCATCTTGTCCTGGAAATGTGGTGAATAGAGAGAAAGACTACCACCTCAGGGATCATCAGACAGAAGTTGTTTGTCTGAATTGCATGGTTTGCTGAAATGGAGAGAGTTCTCCCATTGTTCATTGCCATAGGCATCAGCATTGGAAATGGAGCACTGGGGGAAGCACATAGAACAGAGAACTGGACTTTAAAATGCCTACTGACGCTAATGAACTTGTGTATCGACTCCATGGACACCATGTTGCCACAGAAGCAGGGACAGGTGAAAGTCTCTTTTCCCTTTTGGGGGTTTGGACGTTGGAGTTTTGGCTCAGTTATAGAAGAACATTGTGATTAATCACTGTGTGTCCATGTGTGTATGTCTTTTTATGTTGGGTGCAATGCGATTTCTTTATGTTTTACTTTGTGTGGGGTGAGTTAAATGTCATGTTGTTTTCTCCCCAAATCAATTTTTTACCTGCAATGCGTGTCCATCTCACCATCATAATCCTCCCTATATTGCTTTTTTGTTTCATCCCATTACCACATTAACAAAATTAAGTGGTTGTTTTTGTCTTGAGTTTTTAACCTGTAACAGAAAGCTATATTTATTTGCAAGGTCTTACTCAGTGATTCCTTCAGTCTCACATGGTCAATGTCATGATCAATAGCATTTTGAGACAGGAATTGGGGACTTCCATTAATTAAACTTTTGAGTGATTCTACTTTATCTGAGATTTCCATCAGGATCCTCTAACAGGTAAAATGCTGTATTTATGTTCCTTATCATCAACATTTGTGTTGATGATGAGAATTTGGGTCACTGAAGTTTCAGCTTCCATTATTTCATAACAGCAGGATTCATGGACAGCAGGATGACTATGAGTGTCATAGTGTGCTCTTGTGGCCAAGAGGGCCAACAGCATCCTGGAGTGGATCAGAATGGGGGTGGTTAGCAGATCAAGAGAGGTTCTTCTACCCCTCTACTCTGCCCTGGTGAGACCACATCTGGAGTACTGTGTCCAGTTCTGGGCTCCTCAGTTCAAGAGGGATGTGGAGCTGCTGGAGGGAGTCCAGCGCAGGGCAATGAAGATGATGAAGGAGGTGAAGCACCTCCCTTATGAGGAGATGCTGAGGGAGCTGGGTCTTTTTAGCTTGGAAAAGTGGAGACTGAGGGGTGACCTCATTAATGGCTATAGATATTTGAAGGGTGGGTGTCAGGAGAATGGATCTTTTCAGTGTCATGTAGTGATAGGACGAGGGGCAATGGTTGTAAGCTGGAACATAAGAGGTTCCACATCAACCTGAGAAGGAACTTCTTCACGGTGAGGGTGACAGAGCACTGGAACAGGCTGCCCAGGGTGGTTGTGGAGTCTCTGTCACTGGAGATGTTCAAGGCCTGCCTGGATGTGTTGCTGTGTGACTTGGTCTAGGTAATCCTGCTGTGTCAGGGGGATTTGACTAGATGATCTTTCGAGGTCTGTTGCAATCCCTAATGATTTTATGATTCTATGATAACCAACTACTTCAGTTAGTTACACTAGTAAAAGGGCAAAGGACCTTGCCGAGGTGTCTTGAGAAACTGTGTGGTAAAAATACCCATCTTGTAGAATAAAACCTAAAATAACTTTATTTTCCATTGAAAATGAAGATGGATGGACATGCCGAGCTATAGTCGGTGTACTGGTAGAAAGGTGGTGTGGTGTTTGTGTCAGCAAAACTTAACACTTGTTGGCCTTTTGAACCATTGCCTGAGTATCTGTGGTTATGAAATTTATTTACATCTTAGAGCACCTGTCTCACTAGTTATACTGGCCTGTATCTGGTTTCCTGTGCATTAATGCTGCTGGTGTGGGAACCGCGTGACTGACACGCTGCCAAGGAAAAGCCTCACAAAGAGAATGTCCTGAGGTGCCCAGTGGGAAAAGCTTTCAGGCTTGTGTCAGAACATGGACTCTCAGGAACTTCAGGTATTGTCTTCTGTGTGGAGTCATGAGGCATTAGGTATCTATGCCAACCCTTTTAGTTCCAAACTAAATGTTCCAGTAAATATCTGGGGTACTGATTTCTTTTCCTTAGTTAGTATATGATCCTGCTCATGTCTCAGGGGTAGAAATACCAGGATGCTCAACTATGAGAGCCCATAGCAATATCTAACCCCACAGTTAGGCTGCTTTGGCCTGAAAAGAGAGCCCAAATGTATCCTAAAGCCCCTGCATGTCCAAGCCACTTCTTGTTTGTCATTTGGCTGTGAAAGTTTCTAAAATTTGGTCTCCTAATCATTAAATCTTGCTGTATGCCTGTGACTAATTGTGTAAGACTGCTTGGACACTGACAGCTTGGATGCAGACTCTGGAGCAGAAATGTAGGTGCTCAGGAGACACAGCTGGTTAGGAACAGATACGTCAAAAGACTTTTTAATGAGCATTCAATCTCCTGTCTCCTGGGTCAGCTAATGAGTTCCTTTTGTGAAGTGAAACTCATCTGATGTCAGTTGACATAGCTTCATGTATTTTTCAAGGGACTTTTTCTCTAAATCCATCTTCTAATACAAAGCAGTTGTGAAATTCTTGCCTCACTATGGTATTATGAGTCAAACGACACTTGCAGCTCCAGTTTTACCATCTGTGAGATTCAGGAGCCACTGAATTGTGAAGAGTACATCTAGACTTCGACATCAAGGATATATTTTATGAGTAAAGAAAAATAACAGCTTATTTATTTTCACTGGTAAAGTCTGTGTGTTCTGATTCCCAGTAGATCTCATTCTTACAATATAATCTCAAGTTGCTTTGGTGCAGCGTGGTTTATAACCAGTCTCTGCTCTCCTCATATAGTGTTTTTTAAACAGGTTAGAGATAAAGGAGAAAGAGGTGTAGATTAGATTTCACGGATGGGTATTACATTTATGAAACAATATAATCCAGTCATGAGTTTATGAATCCGAGCATCTGTAGCTATTTGAAATTGTTTTAAGGTGTTACTTAATGGTGTAAGGGAAGGTGGCACATAGTTGCATTACTGTGGACATTTGCTGATCTCAACAATGAGAAGCACTGTTTTAATGCAATATGATTATGCAAATCTTACCCTAACGTGTCTTTGGTGCCTGTCTTGCAACTCAGAGAATGCTGTTTTTTCATTTAATTACAAAGTCTACAAATGCAAAGTTTTAGTGACATTAGGTGTCCCTGGCTTCACTGAAGTGCTTTGGGACATTGCAGGAATAGTGTTTTTTTCACTGCCCCATGTTCAGTCATGACAAGAAGTCCATGTCACTGTTTGAAAACCCTATTTGGGACCTTAGCTCAACCTAGATAACAAAAAACTAGTTCTCAGCTGGGTGTTCTGGATCTGTCTTACTCTCTCAGAGCCAGAGTGTAGAGAAACAGATAATGAGGAGACAGTGGTTGAGTCAGTGGGGTACAACTGGTAGCCAGATAGCTGCATACTGATGGAAAGTGCAGAGGGAGTGACAAGGATATATGTGATTTGAAATTAGTAAATGGAAAAACAGTTGTGAGTTTGAGTCAGAGAGAAAACACTAACAGTAACATGTGGAAAGACACTGTTTTAAAAAAAAATGAAAAAATAAACCCTCTTGAGAAAAAAGGAGAGGATTTGAAAATGTATTCAAATTTAAATAAATATGTACTGTTTCTTAGAAACACCAAACCATTGTAATGGTTAAATATGCTAGGTGTAAAAGGAAAAATACGTTTTGATGTTGTATTTACAGGTACAAATTAGACTACAGGAAAAAAAAATGAGTAAAAATCAGAGCACTGTCTAAATGTATGGGTATTCCGTACAGCTGTGCAGAGTGTCAGGTTTGGTCAGTATTCATTATATATAAAAGTCCATATGAGCAGACACCTGAGACAGCGGTGCCTTTCTTTTGCAAGCCATCTAGTTCTTGAGCTAGTGCATGCTGCTTGCAGGTTTTCCACAGTTGTGTATAAGATTGTTATATTGTTTTTATTAGTCTTATTCTTAGAAATAATTGACCCATTATAGATTATCTTATCCTATGTATTCTTCTTTTTAAAAAGTATAATCTTTTGGTGAAACTGCCCCTAGAATCATAGAATCATTCAGGGTGGAAAAGATCCTTAGGATCATTGAATGCAACCATCAACCCTATTCTACAAGTTCACCCTAAACCAGATCCCCCAACTACTATATCTAAGTGACTTTTAAACTCATCCAGAGATGGAGACTCAGCCACCACCAGCAGTGCCTCCAGGAAAGGATGTTTAACGTCCAGAGGTTAGCCCAAGAGCCTCCTTTGTCACAGAATCACTCTATTTGGAAAAGACACCTGGGATCATCATGTTCAACCATCTACCCTACCTTGCAAGTTCACACCTAAACAAGATCCCTCAACACCGCATCCAAACAATCTTTAAACACATCAAGAGATGGCGACTCCACCACCTCCCTGGGAAGCCCATTCCAGGGCCTGACCACCCTTTCTCAAACAAATTTTTCCTAATATCAAGTATAAATCTACCCTGTTGTAACTTGAACCCATTGCTTCTTATTCTACCACTAGCTGCTTGTGAGAAGAGTCCAGCACCAACCTCTCCACAATGTCCTGTCAGGTAGGTGTAGAGAGTGATGAGGTCTCCTCTCAGCCTCCTCTTCTTCAAACTAAAGAGCCCCAGCTCTTTCAGTCTTTCTTCATAAGATTTATTCTCCAAGCCCTTCACCAGCTTAGCTGCCCTCCTCTGCACCTGCTCCAGCACCTCCACATCTCTCTTGTATTAAGGTGCCCAAAACTGGACATAAAACTCAAGATGTGGCTTCACCAGTGCTCAATACAGGGGGACGATAACCTCCCTACTCCTGCTGGCCACACTATTTCTAATATGAGCCAGGAAGCCATTGGCCTTCTTGGCACCCTGGGCACAATGCTGGCTCCTCTTCGTCTGCCTGTCAGTTAGAGCCCTAATTCCCTCTCTGCCAGATGGCTCTCCAGCCACACCTCCCCAAGCCTGTAGTGTTCCATGTGGTTGTTTTGGCCCAAGTGCAGGACCTGGCACTTGGCCTTATTATGGCTCCTGCTATTAATATTGGCCCATTGCTCCAATCATAGAATCATACAGTCACTACGGACTGGAAGGGACCTTGAAAGATCATCTAGTCCAATCACCCTGATACAGCAGGATTACCTAGACCAAGTCACACAGCAACGCATCCAGGCAGGCCTTGAACATCTCCAGTGACAGAGACTCCACAACCATCCTGGGCAGCCTGTTCCAGAGCTCCGTCACCCTCACTGTGAAGAAGTTCCTTCTCAGGTTGATGTGGAACCTTTTATGTTCCAGCTTACAACCATTGCCCCTCATCCTATCACTACTTGGCACTGAGAGTAGCCCAGCACCATCCTCCTCCAGCAACTCCATATCCCTCTTGAACTGAGGAGCCCAGAACTGGACACAATACTCCAGATGAGGTCTCACCAGGGCAGAGTAGAGGGGGAGAAGAACCTCTCTTGATCTGCTAATCACCCCCCGTCTGATCCATCCCAGGATGCTGTCGGCCCTCTTGGCCACAAGAGCACATTGCTGGCTCATAGTCATCCTGCTGTCCACCAGGACCCTCAGAACCCTCTCTCCTACACTATTCTTCAACAGGTCAGTCCCCATCCTAGAGTGGTACCTGGGGTTGTTCTTGCCCAGATGCAAGATTCTACACTTACTCTTTTTATACCTCATTAGATTTCTCTCTGCCCAGCTCTCCAGCCTATCCAGGTCTCGATGAATGGCAGCACAGTCTGCAGGGGTATTGGCAACACCACCCAGCTTTGTGTCATCAGCAAACTTGCTGACAGTGCATGCCAATCCCTCATCTAAGTCATCAGTGAATACATTGAACAGGACTGGTCCCTACACTGATCCCTGGGGCACTCCACTAGATGCAGGCCTCCAACTAGACTCTGTCCCATTGACCACTACTCTCTGACTTCTACCCTGTAGCCAGTTCACAATCCGCCTTACTACCTGAAAATCTAGACCACACTGCCTCAGTTTGGCTGTGAGGATGCTGTGGGAGACTGTGTCAAATGCCTTACTCAAGTCAATATAGCCCACATCCACTGCTCTGCCTTCATCTATCCATCTGGTTGTGCCCTCAGAAAAGGCTATCATGTTGGTCAAGTATGACTTTCCCTTTGTGAAGCCATGCTGACTGTCCCTAATGACCCTCCTGTTATTGATATCCCTGGATAGAGCCTCTAGTACAAATTGTTCCATCACTTTTCCTGGAATGGAGGTGAGGCTTAGCGGTCTACAGTTACCTGGGTCTTCTTTCTTTCCCTTTTTAAAGATTAGGGTAACATTTGCTGTCCTCCAGTCCCTAGGCACCTCTCCTGTTCCCCAGGACCTATGAAAGATGATGGAGAGTGGCTTAGCAATGACTTCCGCCATCTCCCTTAGTACATGCGGGTGCATCCCATCTGGGATGTACGTCCAGTTTGCTCAACTTATCCCTAACCCAGTCGTCCTTATCAACCAAGGCAGGCTCATCTCTTGCCTCAACTTCCTCTGGAGTCACAGCAGTCTGGGGTTTAATATCAAGACTGCCTCAAGAAGTACTGACAGAGGCAAAGAAAGTGTTGAGTATCTCTGATTTCTCTGCATCGTCTGTCTCCAGGGCACCCACCTTATTCAGCAGGGGTCCTACGTTGCCTCTAGTTTTAGTATTACCTGCTATGTATTTGAAGAAGCCCTTTTTGTTGCCCTTGACCTACATTCTCTCACCAGAGCCTTATAATCACCCTAAGTGGCCATCACCCCCTTCCATGACCTATAGGCTTTCTTCTTCCTCTTCAGTTTGCCTAGTAGTTTCCTGGTTAACCACGCAGGTCTTTTGTCTCCCTTCCTTGACTTATTCCTTTTTGAGATACTCATTTCTTGTGCTGCAAGAAAGTGGTCTTTCAATGTTGACCAGCTATCCTGAGCTCCCTTGCCTGCCAGTACCCCATCCCATTGGATTTCCCCTAGCAGTTGCTTGAAAAGGCCAAATTTGACCCTCCTGAAGTCCAGGGTTGCGGTTCTGCTAGCTATTCTGTCTCTACGACACGAGACCCTGAACTCCACCATTTCATGGTCGCTGCAACCAAGGCAACCCCCAACCTTCACTGCTTCAACCAGACCCGCCTTGTTGGTGAGGACAAGATCNCAAGGCAACCCCCAACCTTCACTGCTTCAACCAGACCCGCCTTGTTGGTGAGTACAAGATCCAGCAGTGCCCCTCTCCTAGTGGGCTCTTCCACCATCTGCACCAGGAAAGTGTCACCAAAGCTCTTAAGGAACCTTCTAGACTGGGGGTGGCTGACTGAGTGGGTCTTCCAGCAGATGTCTGGGTAGTTAAAATCCCCCATGAGAACCAGGGCCTGCAGCTGTGAGGCTGCTGCCAGCTGGCTGTAGAAGGCTTCATCAACTTCCTCACCCTGGTCTGGAGGCCTGTAATAGTCACCCACAACAGTGCCACCCATGCCAGCCTGCCCCTTAATCCACACCCACAAACTCTCAACTCTCTCCTCTGCTGCCCTAGGACAGAACCCAACACATTCCAGTTGTTCTCTCACATAGAGGGCAACTCCTCAACCCGGCCTTGCTATCCTGTCCCTTCTAAAAAGGACGTAGCCGTCCAGTCATGCGAGCTGTCCCACCAGGTCTCCGTAATCGCTACCAAATCATAATTGCCTGACTGGACATAGTTTTCTAACTCCTCCTTCTTATTCCCCATGCTGCGTGCATTGGTGTACAGGCATTTCAGGAAGCGAGCTGAGCACTCCAAATTCACCCTAGGACAGCGAGAGGTCACTGTTCTTCCTTAAGATCAGAGCTCTGCCCCACTGNGTTCTTCCTTAAGATCAGAGCTCTGCCCCACTGGTGCTCGCCCATCAACTATCCCACATCCCCCCCCAAATCTAAAGTCCTCTGAATGAGCCCTGCCAGCTCC
>VXBP01010323.1:0-23132 GCA_013400115.1 Rhinopomastus cyanomelas
CCCCAGCTCCCTCAGCCTCTCCTCATAAGAGAGGTAATGATTGTTCTTTCTTGTTTCAGCTCCGTGGCTGTATTTTATTATTTAAAGCCAATTCCTGATGTAAGAAGGCTCTGACATGCCAGTCTGCCTTCTCTCTTTATTTAGTTTCTTCATTTCTTTTCCGGCCTGTTTCCACTTCCATATACCTGGAGGTGCCCGTGATTGGGGCCTGGCAGGTCGCCTCAGCAGTCAAACATGCTTGCAGGCTGTTTAGAGCATGACAGAGTGCCAGGAGAGAGGAAGCTGCCTGCACTTTTTTCTGGCAGAAGAGAAGGCAGCATGTTTTGCTCTCAGCTCTCATCAGAGTTGTTGAGCTTTTGCTTTCTGGCCTCGCGAGCCTGAGGTCTTACCAATCTTCGTAAGGGGGAGTGCAGGCGTTGCCTCCAGCATGTGTATTCCCTTGGGATGGCGGTATCTTGCAAGTGCTCTCTGGGTGCATTTTGTAACCTAAGTTTGCATCTGCTCTGGTAAAACATTCGGCTGCAGTGACGTGGGGTATCATTTTGAAAATATTAGGGCCAGAATATTGTTTCTCTAGAGCATTGAAAAAGATCCTATGTAGTTGCTGCCGTATCTTCATGCTCCTTATTTCACAACTGAGAATATTCGGAAGTAAAAATACGTTATTTTGCTAATCTGCAGGGATGACCATGACAGACCTTTGTCCAGGATTTAGCTTCAAGCATTAAAAATGAGCACAGATAGGAGCCAAATCTTATCCTAGGATGTGTGTTGGACATGCCTGGAAAAATAAACGTGGTGTGTGCACAGTAATTATATGCCAGATCTGGTGCTGTATATCTTATGCACTGTGTTTGCATATGCAATTAAAATTATATAGACCTTAGGCATGTGGAGAAGTGCCTGTGTGATCAAAAGCTTATTGTCTTTACAGCTGTAGCAGCCTTGATACTGAAGTTACTCAAAATGTCCTAGTTAGCACTGCAGTGGAAGATCTTACTGATAGTGAGGCTGACAGTAATGTGGGAGAGCATGCAGAACTGGGCCATGGTGGTTGTGGGTGGCTTTGACTTCCCTGGACCTTTCCTGAGGCTTAGATTTAGCCATTTGTAATTAACAGTTTACTGAGTGATGTAAGGCCCCATTCTGTAGAATATTAGCAAGTCTCCCAGATGTCCTTCCTGTATGGTTTCCTCATTTGTGGGGCTGGGTGAATGGTTAACTGTTACACCCATCAGAAGAGGAAATGGAAGTAATGGCTGGGGTTATGGATAAGCCCCTAGCTGGCTGTACCTCCTGCTTTTGTTCATAGGAGTATGGAGAATGAATAAAAGGTACAAATGGACATACACAGACACGGAAATCCCTTGTAGACTCATTGGTAAATGTGTGGTTTCTACTGCTGAGAAAAACTGTGTTTGCTTATTTGATGAACCTGTTAGATACTTTAACATGCTGGAGTAGAGGTAAGGTAGGGTTATAACTTTTAGTCTGTCTGTTCTAATTTCTATGTATTTAAGTTTAGATGACTACTTGCAGCATGAAGTTCACAGATTTTAAATTAGTAGATTTCCTAACTGTATTTTGCTTCTTAAAGCAAGTATTTCTCATTCCGCTGTTGCTAGGGAAAAAAGAGCCATGCAAATGAGAAAGGGAAGTTAACATTATTAAGCAGAATGAAAATCATCCTACAAAGATAACACAAACCTCCTCCTCCACCCCAACCAAAAGTCCATAGCTGAAATCCAAAACATGGCAAAACAAGCCGTGTCTAAACCACAGGGGAAATAAAGGATGCGATTTGCACAGCAGTTTAAAAATGGGCTGGGAATTTTCACTAAAAGTAACCTTAAATTCAAGATTGATTGTGAACGTTTTCTTTGTCTGGAACAAGGTCCTTGAGTTACTTTTACCATTCTTCCTGCAACAGTTCTGTTTAAAACAAGGCTTTTTGCGTTCTGTGGAATAACTTTTGTTTTATCCTTCATTTAGCTATCCTTCCTTTTCTACCTCCACTTCTGATTTGAACAGTTAATGTCTTTGTGTGTTCCTGTGCTGACAGAGACACTATCAGTTCTGAGAGATCCAGTTTGTTATAGTGACCTTATCCTTTCAGTAACCCCTTCGTACTTCATGGCAGTGCTGCAAGCATAAAGTGTATCCCCTCCCACTTCTTAATCTGACCTTGCACTTTGCAGTCATCTGAATTTAAATGCATTCCAACTTTTCAAACAAGTACTTACTTAAAGATGTAGCTTGTTTTGTCAGACTGTTTTCTGCTCTTAATTAACGAGACAGTTCTATAAAGACTGTAAACTTCTGGAGGCAGAAATGAAGCATATTCATATAATATGCCCTTAAGAACTTTATAGACAAAGTGAGCAGGAAGTAGTGACAGAAACAAATAAAATAAACTGAGGAGCAACTCTATAACTGCTTAGGTACCTGAACATTCTTCATGGTCCAGTAAAAGGAAATGGGCAAAGGTTTCTCAGGGGAAAGCCTGTGCAACTTGTGCTGTTTATGTCTGAATTTTGAAAACTGGCTACTGCAGACGTATTGTCTGTCAGCTTTGTGTGGTGTAACTAGTGAAGCATTACAGAAAATGACTGTCGCATCTATTTTTTAGGTCTTTGCAATGAATTACCCTGGCTATCCCCCAGCAGGTGGGTATCCACCGGCAGCCCCAGGTAAGTTGTTTAGATGAAGGAAACATTGAATGGCAGTGGTGGTGCTACCTGGAGTGGAAAGGTGGCAAAAATGAAGAACCAGACTGTGGAGGATTTTCTGGACTCACTGAAGCTTTCTGTGCTTTCCTTTTAAGTCCTATTTTATTTTGAATGTGTGTTCTGACTTACATAATATGGCTGCTCTGCCATGTGCTCATGTAAGTTCCATTTTCACTCATCTCAAATGACTGAGTTTCCTATAGCACTAGGTGATTGTCATAATTTGACCCAAATAAATAAATGTCAAGGAACAGTATCTTCTCGGTATAGAGTCTTGAAGGTAGCTGGTGAGAAAAATTAGTGCAGGGAGAAATCAGTCACAATTTGTAATAATTATTTTATTTTCTCTAATTCACTGTTCTTAGGCAGGTGGTTGTATATGGAGTGGAGAGGGCTGTTAAGAAGGGTATAAAAATTATAATAATAGAAAGCTGATGAATATGTAAATACTGCTTGATATCCGCATGAACACTACAGTCATTGGTAGTAAACTTTATAGTTGTTTGTTCTTTCTACCAACATACTGGAGTTATATGGGTGTGCTGAAATGTGGAATTAGGCAAGTGAACACAGGAGTGGTAAACATTTTACAGTGAGCAGCTAAACTAGCCTGAGAAAGTAAATCCTACTTTTCAGGACAATAGTTTCTCTTAGACCAATATGTACATTGGTCTGCTGTATGCAGACAGTCTGTTTCTTTGGTGACTGTACAGAGTCACAGAATCACAGAATGGTGGGGGTTGGAAGGAATGTCTTGAGATTGTCTAGTACAACTCCACTGCCAGAGCAGGTTCTGCAAGAGCAGATTGCACAGGTGTGCATCCATGGGGGTTTTGAATGGCTCCAGAGACAGACTTCACAACTTCTCTGGGCACCCTGTTCCAGCAGCCTGTTCCAGTGCTCTGTTACCCTCACTGTAATAAAATTTTCCTTTATGCTTAAATTGAAACTCCTGTGTTCTATTTTAAACCCGTTGCCCCTTGTCCTGTTGCTGGGCACAGAGTCTCATTCCATCATCTTGACAATGGCCCTTTAGCTACTTATAAGCATTTATGAGATTTATCCTCAGTACCCTCCTCTTCACGCTGAACAGTCCCAGCTGTTTCAGCCTCTCCTCATAAGGAAGATGCTCCAGCTCCCTGTTCATCTTAGTGCCTGTGTGCTGGACTCTCTCTAGTAGTTCTTTTGTCCTCTTTGAACTGGGCAGCCTGGAACTGGATGCAGTATTCAGATGTAGCCTATTCAGGGCAGAGTGGAGGGGTGAGAAGAACCTCCCTCAACCTGCTGGCCACACTCTTCTTAGTGCAACTCAGGAAACCACTGGGCACCTTGGCCACAAGGGCTCTTGCCAGCTCATGATCAGCCTGTGGGCCACCAACGCACCCAGGTCCTTTTCTCCAGAGTCACCCTCCAGCAGGTCAGCCCCCAACCTGATGCAAGAGATGCAGTACTCTACACTTGCCCTTGTTGAACCTCAAGTGAGTCTGCTCCTTAAAATCAGTTGCAGCAGTGCAAACATGTAGTAAGGGCTGAATTGTTGATTTGCTCAATTAAGTGCCCTGGCAAAAAAAAGAAAACAAAAAAACCCCTCTCTGGTAGTTCCCTTTCCCTTTTGAACTGGGGAGCCCAGAACTGGGCACAGTATTCCAGATGCAGCAGTCCAGAGAGAATTAGTAATATCTTCCTACTAGACACCCAGACAACTTTGTACTTTAAGGGAAACTACTCTCTACTCAGAGTATGGTGTTTACAGTATTAACACAGTGTTAATCTTAAATACGTTTAGAGTTTTAAACAAGAACTTAGATTCAGCAAAATCTAACATAATTAGAAATATCCAGTCAGGCTTCTCTTTATATCACTGCTACCCTGCACCTCTTTAGGTGATTTTCCTTTTCCAAAGCTGCTGCTGTTGAATAGATATTACAGTAGCAATGTAAGTGGAAAGGAGTAAGTTTTAAAAGGTTTAGTTTCTTGTTTCAGCACACGTGTGTTTTGTTTCAGGTAGCAGTCCTTGGGGTGGTGCTGCCAATCCACCTCCAATTGGTCTAGAAAATGTGGCTGGATATGTCAATCAATTCAATCCCAACTACATGGCTGGAATGGTGAGTTTGCTTTCACTTAATGTGTTTTACTGTGATTTCCTCAAGTGCAGTAGTGTGTTAGTGGCATTGTTGCTGAGAAGTACATATATATCTAGTCTATTTACAGAATCACATAATGTCTTTGATTGGAAGGGACCTTTAAGATCATCAAGTCCAACCTTCAATCCAGCACTGCCATGTCAGGTCACTCTTAAATCGTGTCCCTTAGCTCCCCAGTCTCCCTTTTCAATACCTCCAGGGATTGTGACTCCTTCACTGCTCTGGGTAGCCTATTCCAATGTTTGATAACCCTTTTGGTGAAGAATCTTTTTGTAACATCCAGCCTAAACTTCCCCTTTCAGGCAGTTACAGAGAACAATATAGTTATAGATAGTTATAGAGCAATAAAAGGTCTCCCCTGAGCCTCCTCTTCTTTAGGATTAAAAAAACCAGCTCCCTCAAGTGCTCCTCATAGGACTTATGCTCCATACCCTTCGCTAGCATCATTGCCCTTCTCTATATATGGTCCAGCGCTTCAGTGTCTTGCAGAGAGGGACCCAGAACTGAACACAGTATTCAAGGTGTGGCTTCACTAGTGCTGAGTACAGCTCCCTGCACTTTTCTGCCATGGTTGTGCTGTTTTCAGTGAAGTCCCCAGGCATGGCAATATGCTCTGGAGCTGTTCACCCCAGTGATTTACATGTTGAGCATTCAGTATTATCTATTGAAGAAAACAGTTGCTGAAACCCATTCTTTATTTCAGGAGAATAGACCGCTAGTTAAATGCTGATTTAAAAGACTGACTTAAAAAGTCATGGAAATAACAATAATATAACTTGGCTTTTGCTGTGCAGAGGAGTAGGGCACAGGCTAGTAACAATGAGTATTCACTGTAATTATATTCACGTCAGCGAGTGCAGTCTGGATTTTGCTTGTTATCATAGGATCATAGGATCATAGGATGTTAGGGGTTGGAAGGGACCCAAGAGATCATCGAGTCCAACCCCCCTGCTGCAGCAGGACAAAACTATCTAACACAGATCACAGAGGAACGCATCCAGGCGGGCCTTGAAAGTCCCCAGAGAAGGAGACTCCACGACCTCCCTGGGGAGTCTGTTCCAGTGCTCCGTGACCCTCACAGCAAAGAAGTTCCCCCTTGTGTTGAGGCGGAACCTCCTCTGCTGCAACTTACACCCATTGCTCCTTGTCCTGTCACAGGGAGCAAGTGAAAAGAGCCTGTCCCCCTCCTCCTGGCCAGCCTTCAGATACTTATAAACATTTATCAAATCTCCCCTAAGTCTTCTCCAGACTAAAAAGGCCCAAGTCCCTCAGCCTCTCTTCATAAGCCANTATCAATGTCATTGATGAAGATGTTGAACAAGACCGGTCCCAGCACCGATCCCTGAGGGACACCACTAGTCACAGCTCTCCAGCTGGAGCTGGCACCATTGATCACCACCCTCTGAACTCTATCCTGCAGCCAGTTCCTAATGCTTGTTACCTGCATTTTGGCCAGTATGGAACAAGGCTGTGCAATTTTAAGGTATCAGTGACTCACCCCTGAAGAGAATACGAGATCAACTGTCTCTTATCTCTGCACCCAGTACATGAGCAAACGGAAGTCATCATCTGGAACCCTTGCTTCAGGGCCACATCCACATTGGATAGGGCTCTGAGCAACTTGGTCTGATGAGAGGTGTCCCTGCCATCCTAGGCCATTCTATGTTGTTTAACAGATGTCAGTAAAAACCCTTTTACATTGATTGAAGACAGTGCAGAGGTTTCCAGTGTAACTTTTTTTTTCCGTAGAGTAGAAGTGAGAGATGCTTGTGACAGCTTAGTCTCAGCTGTTTGTTATGCTGCGTAAGGAATGCATTTTGTTGGAAGAAAAGGTAAAATGAGACAGTAGTCAGAAGGAGCAACGGTCTGGGGTGCACACAGAAATATCCACAACAACTGGCTTCTGAGAGCACTGCAGTTAACACCTGCCAATTGTTCTGGCTCTTCTGTGAAGAGTCCAAGTGTTTCATGCAGTAAGGTGATATTGCATGTGGAGTGGAGTATCTTTGTGTCTTTTTCTGCAGATGTTTTTCAAAACATGGCTCACAAACTCCAGCTAGTTGTTAATTATTAGTGCTTCATAAACTAGCCAGAAGTTGCTCATAGTAAATCCTCGTACCTGGATAGTCTTGTGATCATGTAAGGCAGCCGTGGACAGAGGCAAGGTAAGTGTAGCTTTATGGTGCTGAAATGAAGTGGTGTCAGATTTTAGAGTAAGAGGTGTATGGCTGTTGGTGTGAGTGGTGTGTAGTGCTAGATGCAGTGCCAGGTATATGTCTGTGCATTCTGCTTCTTGATATATGGCAGCAGAGGAGTACAGGAAAGCAGGAGTCAACTGGGTACAGGAGTTTTTCCATCTCGCTTGCTAGTGGTGATGAGGGAGGTTGTGTAATACTGAGCACATTAAAATCTTGGCCATTTGTGGAGTTCTCTCTCTTCATGTCTCTTTTTTTTTTGGCTGCCATTGCAGGCATCTGGCCTGGCAGGGACTGTTGGAGGGACAAATGTACCACAAGGCATGTGTCCTTCAACACCTGGGGGTTATCCTCCACTCCTTCCAGATGGATTTGGGCAGCCTCCATCAGGACAACAGCCCTCTTATGGAGGGTATCTTCTGCCTGGGGAAAATCCACCATCAGGAATGCCACCTTACCCAGGATACCTAGGGGGTGCTGTGCCAGCACAGCCTGCACCACCTCCTGGTCAGCAGCCTATGAGCTATCCAGGACAACCACCAGCAACTTACCCAGGGCAGCAGCCCATGCCAAATTATCCATCAGGCCCAACTGCAAATCCATCTGAACCTTCTTTTCTGGGAACAGGGTCTACAGTCTCTCCTGTGACAGTAAGAACATTCAGTCCTTTTATTGTGAGATGCGACTGTATATGCATTTCTCTGTGTTTTCTTTATGTGATTGTAAACCCACTCTAAAATTGAAAAAAATTAATGAAAATAAGTTTGGCTAAAGAGAACAAGCCATATGGGCTCATATGACTTGCAGTAAGTATTGTTATACTACTTTATCCAAAACCCATTATTTGATGTTAATTCAAATTTAATGAAATTTGCCTTTGCTAACCTAATGATGTTGACCTGGATTGCCCAGAGAGGCTATGGATGCTCCCTCCCAGGAAGTGTTCAAGGTCAGGTTGGATGGGGCTCTGGGCAACCTAGTCTAGTCTGAGGTGTCCCCACCCATGGCTGTGCAGAAGCCAATTCCAGGGATGGGGCATCCATCAACTCTCTGGGCAACCTGTTCTACTCTTCTGCCATCCAGCTTTCTGGGCTGGAAACACACTTTCGTGGGTCCTGTTCAGCCTTTCGTCCACCATTACTCAAGTCCTTCTCTGCAGAATTGCTCTCAATTCCTTCAAATCCCAGCCTGTATTGCTGCAAGATACTGATACCAGGGGTTCAGCAGAATTTAAATAATTGGGCTGCTGATTTAAATTAGTGAACCTCCTTGAGTTTCCATTTTCTCATCATTTCAGTATAGAAGTAAACAGATTTTGTTGTTTGTGGAAGTTAATAGTAATCTTCCTAAGTAGTGAAACAGTGTTTTAATTACTAGTACTGGAATACAACTCAACTTGCTCTGATTTTAGCATGGAAACCGAGGCACAATCACAGATGCACCAAGATTTGACCCTCTAAAGGATGCCGAAGTCTTAAGGAAGGCTATGAAGGGTTTTGGTGAGCAGTCTGTAAATACTCATTTCAGTTAAAAAATAGAGTTTTGATTCAGCACTGATTTTTCTCAATTGTTTTATGTGAATGGGCTAGTTCTTACGTGGTTTTCCTTGGATATCTGAAGTATTATTGGATGTGCACGTAGGTATTGGATGTGCATCGTCCTGAGTTGGATATTTGATTTTTATATTAATTGACTGGGGGTTTTTTTTGTGTCCTTACTATGTGATTTGGTGTAGAGCTTGAAAGTCTGTGATTTCATGTAAGTCCTTTGTAAGAGGGTATCAAATGGAAGCAGAGTGCTGAGTTTTCATGATGTGCATGCGTATTCTGTGGTGTTTGTGTACATCTGCAGGAACTGATGAGCAGGCTATTATTGATTGCCTTGGAAGTCGCTCAAACAAGCAACGTCAGCAGATCATTCTGTCCTTCAAAACAGCTTATGGAAAGGTAAATACATTGTGAGAGCAGAAAGAAGAAATAAGAACCTACATTGCTTCACTGGACTTCAGAAGGATCAATGTTTGGAAAAAAGATTGAAAGTCATTTAATTGGGAGATTATTTGTGATTTTTGGCTTGTTTAGGGTTCCAATCTTGACTTCTTTATGCAGTGTTTCAGATGATTCATGTAAAGCAGTATCTCTGTTAAATGGTTACTTTCATTCTTTGTTCTGTGCAGTGCGTTTAATTTGACCGTAATTACTTAGATGTATATACTACAGTATGTTGGTTGTAGTGCTGTGAAGTGAAATAATGTGACTTTTAATTACTGATATTTATGCATAAATATATTTTGATTTTAAATTTCCCGTTTGGGTGTTTACTTTTGTCAGTTTTGGTCCTTATGTGTTATTTCTTTGCTTCTGCTTCTCATTAGGATTTGATCAAGGATCTCAAGTCTGAGTTATCGGGTAACTTTGAGAGGACAGTCTTAGCAATGATGAAGACCCCTGTCATGTTTGATGCTTATGAAATCAAGGAAGCTATAAAGGTGTGTGTAGGAAATAAAATATTGGAAGATAGAGGAAGTATTTGAGCTGATACATTTTTGATAGTCAATTAAAAGCTTGCACTTATCTTCCTTTACTGTCCAGGTATTCAGTCCACTGATCTATGCCCCATTTCTTGGAGGTATGATAGTAAAATTGAGAAATGCTGTTTTCATAGGTTAGACGTAAAGATTATTTAGTAGGTTTGCACTTTAACAAAAATACATTCACAAATAAATACACAAAAAAGGCAGAAACAGTTCTAACAGTCTCTGCAGTTCATTTATTTCATAGTCTTGAGTGAGCCAGTTAGGAGGCTCTCTTCAAAGCCAGCTACTGCATAGGTGATTTTGTTTTTGGTTTTGTGCTTTGACCTGTCATGGAGGTGATGATGAAACCACTCGGCTTAGACTGTCCAGTGACTTAACTCTCTCAGTGCTAATGAATAGGTCAGAAGGCTAGTTTATAAAGATTTTGAGCAGGGTGTACCTTCTTTTTACCATTTCTTCGACCTCAAAAGTATGTTTTCCTCACCCATGCTGAACCTTTTTCAAAATATCGTGGAAGTGGTATGTACTTTCTCTTAAAAACAATCAGACTAACACTTGAGGCTTTAAAATAAAAGCCAAAAGTCATGACAATGTGTAAATGAAGTTGAAGTAAGTGTTACTGAGTCAGTAGGATTATGTACGTGTTCTCTGGCTGCAATTTTAAAGAAGCTAGGAGGATGAAATCGTACTAGCTGCTATGTAATTATAGCTGTTATCTGCTAGTCAAAGTTTCCTGTTAGAATTGACAAATTCCTTTTTAATGGTAGAAAAAAAGAGATTCTTGAAATGCCTAAAATCAAGTGTGAAGCATAACGTTTTAGAAATATATTTTGTTTTCATAGTTACTTTAATTATCTCTTGAATTTGTGACTTTAATACAAATACGTCTGTATCTTGGAAATGTTAAGCAGCATTTCAACTACTTGCTGTGACTTCTAGAAGATTATTGTATTTTGAATTGTATTTTGCTGTGTAATTTTATTACCTTGCTCTTGTGTGAGATTGTGGAAGTAATGTGGGAAACTGAAAAGTATCTGTTGTCCTTATGCTTTGTTTTAGGGTGTTGGCACAGATGAAAATTGTCTCATTGAAATCTTAGCTTCTCGCAGTAACGAGCATATTCAAGAACTCAACAGGGTCTATAAAGCAGGTTAGCTTTGTTACAGTTTCATCAAAAATTTTCTCCTTTTTCTCCTTAACCATTGAAAATTTGAGTTTTGTGATGATTCAGAACTCTGTCTTTCTTCCAGAATTTAAGAAAACTCTGGAGGAAGCAATAAAAAGTGACACATCTGGACACTTTCAGAGACTTTTAATTTCACTTTCTCAGGTACGTGCGTGCCAGGAGTTTGGGGTCTGCGTGTGCTTGTTTGTAGGTTGGTTCTTTTCAACAAATCTGCAAAAAAAACCCCCTCCAGTAACACATATCTTCAAATTCTTTCAGGGAAACAGAGATGAAAGTACAGCTGTTGACATGTCTATTGTTCAGAAAGATGTGCAGGTCAGTAGAAATTCTTCATAATTTCCAAGTACAGTCAACTCAGTGCATGAAATCTCCACAGTTTCTGCTTAAGCTTAGTTTTGGACATCTGGTAACAATTTCTGATCTAGTGTTTGTTTTAGTGGATGGAAGTGATATGAAAAGGTCTGAGAGCACATTATAAACATGTATCTCCATTACAGAGATGAAGGTCTTGGAAATAGAGTCTATAGGGTTTTTCAGTCTCATTCTGTCAGCTTTCTGGCTGCTGCCATTGTTGGGTGACTCCATTATGCTGTTTATTAAGGGAAAGATCAAAAAAAGCTTTAAGATTATATGTGTGTGAATTGAATTTTAATCTGTTTAGCACCTTTACCTGTTGTTTAAGGAACTCTTCGTTATTGCATCAAATAAGGCAGGTGGACGTAATAACAGGTTGCTCTGTTACTTTTTTGGGAACGTTCCGTTTTACCACAGAGCAAAGAGAGAACTCTGGATCATTTCAGCACTTCACTGACATACAAATAGTGATGTTATCGGCTTTCAGTTTGTTGCCTTAGCCAAAAGATGAGAACAACCCAGGGAATACCTAGAGAGGTAGGGGAAAAGCTAGGTGTAAGCCCTGTTAGGAAGAACAGTTTACCCCCTTTAGGTATCTGGAGCTTGTGTTTCAGCACTTAGACTTCAGTAAACCAGGAAGACTGCAAGCATAGCATGTTGTAAAAGGGGTAGAGCTAGTTAGTATTTATTGCTTGCTTCTGTCTTCCAGCAGTACTTTGACTGAGAAATAAGTATAAAAAGAGTGGAGGCTTTAGAGAAGCAGATTTGTAACTCGGCTTTTCATGCTGACTGCTTTTCTGAGTAACGAAGCACGAATTCTCTTTTGGTTTTAGGAGCTGTATGCAGCTGGAGAGAATCGTCTAGGAACTGATGAATCTAAATTCAATGCTATTCTGTGTGCTAGAAGCAGGGCCCACCTCAGAGCAGGTAGTGATGTCCTCTATGTAAACAGTAACTTTGATTCTGATAAGAACCTTTACAAGTGATTAATGTGTCTGGTTTGTGCCTGAATTTCCCCCATCTGTCAAATGAGACTTATGATACTTAAGTGTGAAGCAGGGTGAATTTTGCCTGAAGGAAAGGGTATGCAAGAGCTACACAATGTCGTCATCTTTCTGAAGTATTCGGAGCAGGTAGATGTCATGTTTGTTCAAATGTTCCTCTGGTAAAAAAATGGAAAAACTGGAATTCTTTCAATTGTGTGTGCCTGTGTGTGCCCAAGACAACTGCAGTTCTTCCCTTTTTACTTGTTAGCATTTAGGTGTTAACATCAGTCTGTAGTGGTGGCGGTGTTTTAGTAACTACATAGATCTTTGGAATTTGGTACATATTGAGGCACTTACATGGAGAGGAAGGTGGGGGGGGTGTGTGTGTGTGTGTGTGTGTGTGTGTGTGTGTGTGTGTATGAACATCTGAATGTTCTCTTAATTTTATTGACACCCAAAGCTTTGCTAGAAGAATTTTCACTATTTCTCTTAAAAATGATTTCTTGATTTAGCACTTTAATAATGACGGAACTAGACAAGTTAGCAGGAGCATGATGACAGGTAAATACAACAGTGTGATGGAGAACACAACACTGATCTTTGACATGTTAAAACTCATGCACCATAGTATCAGGTGGAGAGATGTGATTGGAATGAAGCCACCCAGCATGCACCAGTGCCACCTGTTTTTCTGAGGCTAGCTCCTGAAATCTTTCTCTTCTCTTAACAGTCTTCAGCGAGTACCAAAGGATGTGTAATCGGGACATTGAAAAAAGTATATGTCGTGAAATGTCTGGAGACCTGGAGAAGGGGATGCTAGCAGTAGGTACGTGTCATCTTAGCAAGTTCATTACAGTTATTCAACTACAGCTGGCTGAGATGGTGACCTCTGGCTCCAGCTAAGGATGTTCTTCTTAGTGATAATTCTGTTGTTTTGCTTTTTATGTTGAGCATTCTGTGAAGTCGTGGGGTTAGTAAAATGAGTCACTTTAAAATGACAGATGAAGCTTTTGCTTCAGACAGCTACAGATTTAAAATCTCATATGTTTAAGTGGGAAAAGAATTCTTAGCTGTACTTGGTATTGTTTTCAGAGGAGTGAGATGTACCAACCACTGAGTCAGTGAGAACGGAGTATTTGGGACAGCTTTGAAAATCAAGCAAAAAGTATGCGTTAACCCTCCGATTATTTACCTCTACCTCTTCCTAGTAATAATAAAATTTAAATGGATTGCAAGGGGGTTATTTTTTTTCCACATTTCCTGTGGTTACATTTTTGTTAAATACTTGATTTGAAGTGCTTACAGTCTCTCACCTCAAGTATACTGTTGTCCCTTGGGAGGTAGTCATTAGTTTCCATCAGGTCAGGAAAAGGCATCAGGTTATTGTGCAGTAGTTTTATGTACAATGTTTTATTCTAAATATAATTGTCAACCTCTTTCTCATCTTTTCTCTTTAATCTCTTTGACAAAACTGCTTCTTTGCATCTCCATTTCTCGTCCTGCTTATTGCTGTGAATTTATCGTTATCTAGAGCGGCTGCTTTAAAATTGGTGGTCTTTGGTTTTGAGTATAGTAGTGACTGTGGAAGAGGTATGACAACAAAAAATAATCCCCAAAAGCCCCTACCAAAATAAAGAGGAAAAAGAGACTTTGCATGACTTAGAAAGAAGATGAGAAAGGACATTTGTCTTCACGGCAACAGATTTCTGTCATGGAAGTTTATGACAAAACTGTGAAAAACGGAGAAAATTTTTAAAAGCCTCATAAAAGCAAATGTGAACTGTCTAACTATTGTTCTTACTCCGCTGGGCCAAGCTGTCAGCATTGTGGCCTTTTAATGACACAAACTGGGTCCAGCTGTGTTGGTGCATTACATCTGCAGACTTTTTCCAAGATTTGGAAAGTGTCCCCTCAAAAAGTATTGCTAGAATGCTAAACTGAGGGGAAAGAAGTATTTCCTAATGTTACAAGAAAAAGATTGCCTCTGTGAAGAACTGTCAGAGTTTGGAAGTCCCTTGCTTTGCAGGCACTTGACAGGTCTCCATGTAGATACAGGTTCAGAATTGGGACTGTAGCTTGCAAACAAATCAACGGCTTTTTGAGCAAGAAATGCGATCGATAGTCACTGAATAAATCTTTTATTGAATAGATTTTGATTTTTTTATTTATGTGTTTATATGTGGTTTTTTATTTATGTGTTTATGCATACCAGTCAATGATGTCAGCCTCATTTGTTCTGTGAACATTACTTCCAGGAAAAAAAGGTTTTTCTAATTGGAAGTATTAACTTTTGGTTTCTTTAAAGCTTTCTGGATTGTAAAACTGGTAACTTAGAACATCTTCAAGCATCTGAAAACACAAGTGTGTTGTTTTAGCTTAATACAATGATAAACATGCCTTTCATTTTTCATTCATTTTTCAGCTGTGTTGCTGTGACATATATTTAGGTGTACCCCCTCCTCTTCTGGTTTGGTTTCATGTGTTTGCTGTTGATACTTTTTTATGCTACTGTTATGTCAAGTGTGGTTTGTTTTCTGCCTATATTTGCCGCAGATTGCACGATTTATTCATAGCCAATATAGATTTTAATTACCATTAGTGATGGAGGACTCTTCATTATCCTAATGTGACAGTGATTTGATTTAGATTTTGCTTTTTCAGATTTCTCATGACCTGTACTAACAAAATAAATATTAAAAAATGATATAAATAAGTAACATAAATACTATAAAAATCATTAATTCCTAAATAAGCTTGTCAAGAATTTTTCAGGAGTCCTGGTGATATTTGTGGCTAAAAACTAACTTCACTATAAGGATGTCACTAACTTCAATATAAGGATGAGATTTATGGCTTAGATAGTTTCCTGGTTGGACTAGTACAGGATTTGAATGTGCCATTTGCAGATTCGTAGCCTAAACTTTCTTAAGTTGGGAAAAAGTCTAGGGCACCATTAACTGTACAGTTTATAAGCAGGATGCTGATCATTAGGCTTTAAAGATTCATTATGGCTGCTTCATGCTAGATACTTACTAGTGATGGTAAAATTTCCTTTAAGATATGAAGTGCGGTAGGTTCTTATTACAGCCACAGTTTGGATTGAAAACATTTTCAGTGACTAACTGAAGGAGTGGAAGGTGCATTGTATCAAGTGAATGTTTATGTAAATACATACTAAAGCTTGTGACTGTCTAGGGTAAGCTCAAAAAGTTACTGTGATTTCTGATGGAGGAGGAATGCCTGATTTCTGTTTCTTTTTTGCAGTGAAGTGCCTCAAGAACACTCCAGCTTTCTTTGCAGAGAGATTACAGAAAGCTATGAAGGTATGTGCCTGTGAAAAGCTATGTGAGCTTTTTCTTAAAAAAGAAAAAAGTTTATGCAGCTTATTGTATTGAATTGTTCACCTGAAAGTTTTACATTTTTAGTGGGCAAGTGATGAACAACATGCAGTCATTATCATGAAAGACTGCAAAAATCTAGCTGTTTTGATCCGTTTACCAAAGGTACAGCCATAGCTTAAGCAAAGGCGACACCCAGTGAAGCATAAATATGCATAACGCTTGTTGAAATGAATATGTTTTAAATAGGGAGGTCTAGCTGAAGTAAATAAATAGACCATTAAGCTCACATTTTTACACTCCTTCCTCCCCAGCTATTTTTTCCTAGCTGTTGTTGTGTGGAGAAATGACTGTTAGAACCCTAATAGTAAATGTAATTAATTAAAGCATGGAGATATTTATTAATTAAAACTGGAGATATTCAAGACCCGCCTGGATAAGTTCCTGTGTGACTTGGTTTAGGTGATCCTGCTGTTGCAGGCGGATTGGACTAGATGATCTTTCGAGGTCCCTTCCAATCCGTAGTGATTCTGTGATTCTATGATTCTATAAGCAAAATTGTGGTCAAGGTTACCCAAGTCAGTGGAATGACTTATGCTAGTAAACAGCTGTTTGTGAGGTGATGTTTTAATTCAATTTATTTTTTACTATTGCTGCCAGCATTTTTACTAATGTGGCCAGCATTTTCAGGCACTCTTAATGCATTATATTGTTTTGTTTGTTTCAGGGAGCAGGTACCAAAGACAGAACTTTGATTCGAATCATGGTTTCACGCAGTGAGGTTGACCTGCTGGACATACGTGCAGAATACAAGCGGATGTATGGCAGATCCCTCTATACAGATATCACGGTAAGACAGGGAGATTTTATCCCTTACTGCTAGCTGGTTGTGTTTGGTTTGCCGCATTTGCTGGGAGAGCGGAGGCTGACGTGCCCGAGAAAAGGCAGTGCTTGCTTTTGCGTGAGGGCTGGATGAGCTATAGATAGGATGAAGCCAACAGACAAGGAAAGAAATGTCTTTCACTCCTTGCTTTAGCCAGGATTGTTGATGTCGTGTTTAGGATGCTTACACTTCTTTTTCCTCTATTTCCAAGCACAGGTTTTTAACTTTCCTTTCTCTGGATTTCTTTCCAAGGGTGATACTTCGGGAGACTATCGGAAAATCCTACTGAAGTTGTGTGGTGGAAATGACTGATTGGACTTTTTTCTGAAGAAAACAGCTATTTTAATGTTTTTGCTTTAAAGCATCTTTGGTCCATAAGTATATATGTAATGACGTGTGCCTTCTAAAGCAATCACATTTTAAGAGGTATTATTCCATAGATCTTCTTATCATTACTTCAAAAATAATAGATAATAAATGCAAAAGAAAAAACAAATAATGAAGCTTCCGTGCTCTCTGCTCAGGATTCTGTGGTATACTCTCAGCAATTCATGAATCGACAGGTCATTTTTTTTCTCCTTATATTCTGCTGATATAATATGTATGTTTTGATTGAATAAAAATCGCAATTGTATAATCAGTGTGGTCCGTGGCCAAGAAGGCCAGTGACATGCTGGCCCATATCAGAAGTAGTGTGGCCAGCAGGAGTAGGGAAGTGATTCTCTCAGTCTGCTTTTAATGGTAAGGCCACGCCACGAACACTATGTTCACTTCTATGCATCTCAATAAAAGAAAGACACTGAGGTGCTGAAGTGGGCCCAAAGAAGGGCAACAAAGTTGGTGAAGGGTCTGGAGAACAAACCTTGTGAGGAGCTTCTGAGAGAGCTGAGACTGGTTAGTCTGAAAAGGAGGAGGCTGAGGGGAGACCTTAATTGCTGTCTACAACTACCTGAAAAGAGGATGTAGCGAGGGGGTGACACAAGCTGCTTCTCATAAGTGGTATGTGGTGAGACAAAAAGAAAAGGCCTCAACTTGTGCCAGGGCAAGTTTAGGTTGGACATGAGGAAAAACTTTTTTCAAAGCATTGAAACAGGCTGCCCAGGGTGAGGGTTGAATCACACCATCCCTGGATGTGTATAAAAGATCTGGAGCTTAGGGGCATGGTTTAGCAGTGGCCTTTGTAGATCTAGATTGAAGGTTGGACAAGATGATCTAAAAGATCTTTTCCAAACTGAAAAAATCTATTATTCTATGATTTAAGTTTTTTATTTTACATAAACATCATGTGCCATTTTAATGCAAGCTTTACATACATGTTGTGTGCCGAGTTGGTCTCAGGCTAGTCTGCTTCCTGATAGAACAGCCTTCGATTTTGCTATTGGGTTAAGACTGTTTTTGAGTTCTGTCAAGTTCTGTTTTCTTTCCTTGACTTTTTTTAAGGGAGATGTGTTCCACATTTCATTTGCACTAGGGCAACTGTCCCAAGGCAACAGTAATTGGAGAGTAGTGAAGATTCTGTGGCTAACGTTTTAAAGTTTTGGATTGTGAATGAAATACTTGTATGCAAGAGATTGTGAAATTAAAGTTACCTATCTTTTAACTCATTGCAGACTGTGCTTTTTTACCCCTGTTCATTTACACATGAATGATTACTCAGATATGTTTTTCTGTAGATCTCTGCATGAATCCACAGAATTGCTCAGAAATTGTTGTGTTGACAGGAGTTTGGGATTTGTGCTGGTGATGAACACTTGTTTGTACATGATATATGCAATCTGTAGTTACTGCTCAGTGTTTTAATTTTGTGCGTTGTAATTTCTCTGGCTCTTGGAACTCGGAACTTTGCTAGCATGCATGGCATCTCTTCAGCCTGTCATTCTCAAAGTAAAACGTGTAAACAAAACAAGGACGAGATGAGGAAAGATGTTCTGAAGTTAGGTCAGTGAAAGTATACTACTTGTTAATCAAGAACTTGCAGACTCTTCCTTTCACACACAGGGCATACCACATTGCCATTCTGTAATGGTCAAGCAGATTCTTTTTCTCTAGAAGTTGTGTGTTGCTGTTTGTTGTGGAAGAAACTGGGACTATCACAGGGATGGGTGTTTGGAATTAATTCATTGTAACCGGCTGTGCATTCAAATGACAAACACTGACTAGTCCTGGTTCTGACTAGAATGCACAGGTAGCACAAAACTCGTTTCAGTGGCAGAAATACGACTATGTCCAGAGCCAGACCACTCCACACCACACATTTTTGTCTGATGATCCAACCCCATCTTGAGAGAAAGTTGCAGCAGCAGTATTGATTTACACCAATAGCAAGAATTTATTATGTTGCTGTGGAAGGAGCAAGTTTTTGAATCAAGGGGAGCTTTGTATTTGTGCTGTAGTCTGCGACTCCAGCTGATCTTGTTTTCTTACTGAGAATGCTGTATTTGAAATGCAGTTTTGATCAAGCACGGTGGCTGAAGATTTAAAATACAAAGCTCTGACACAGTGTGGAAAAGAAAGTATCTGTTTATTATAAAGCACAAGAATATAGAAGGGAAACTGCAGGTGAACATTGTGCATCTCTGCTCCAGTTGTGGAAAGGGAAGATTAGCGAATGAAAGTGCAAGGTATGATAAATGCTGTTACATTCAGCTGTCTTCTGCTTTGCAATGCTCAGCTGGTATCTGTAGAGAAAAAACCCAATGTAAGTATTTTTGGATATAAGATTAGGTTCAATCTTTGTGAATTGAAACGTGGTTTGAAACATGAATCGTGCTAGTTGGAAAGTGAGCAACTGTCACTTAGATTGACCAAATCACAAAAGGAACGTCCTATTGACAAATCTTGCGCCATTTGTCAGTTGTTAGTACTATGTGGATGTAGCTTGTTGCTAGAGGGATGGTGCAAATATGCCAGAGTTGACTTAAATTCACTGTGAAATTTTAATACCTTTTAAACTCAATTATCATTGCAGGGGAGTAACTTCATTATTATCTATTAACTGCCCCTCACAGGAGAGAATATTTTAATGAATAATAGAAGTGTTGAGGTCAGTCCCTCACTGGAGATATTCAAGACCCGACTGGATAGGTTCCTGTGTGACTTGGTTTAGGTGATCCTGCTGATGCAGGCGGATTGGACTAGATGATCTTTCGAGGTCCCTTCCAATCCCTAATGATTCTATGATTCTATGACCAAATCCATATAGCCAACTGCAAGAACTAAAACCCAGTATGAACTGTAAACCGCAGTCTAAACCATGTAGACCAATACAAACTATAAGCTTCTACTGCTGTCGACTTCAAGGCCATCTTCTACCATGCAAAAGCACTATAGTTTCCCCGTATATAGCTATCTTAAGCAAGCAAATGCTTATACAACTGACTTCACAAGCACATTTTTGGATGTTTATACCTTTCGACAAGGAGTTTATTTTCCTTTAGGAATGTCTTTCACCTTGTTGAATGTGCTACTAATATTTGGGCAGAGAATGAAAAGGACAGACCAGAAGAATCTTGTGTAGAGTAAGTGATCTTATCCAAATAATGCCTGTTTAATTTATGTAAAAAATGCTGATCCAGGATCATGTTTATGGCGAAGGGACTGCATGTCAGAATTGTATTTAAAATACTTTCATTCTAGTACTACCAGTTATGTTTGTGATGCATGAAACTAAATATTACAGACTCTTAAAACTGAAAGAGACCTTAGTCCATCTTTCTGTCGTAAGTGTGATGCTTCTTCAAAATTTCTAGTGCTGGGGGAACTACAGCTGTATCATTTCAGTGTTTCGCTCTCTTTATAAGAAAGCTTTGTGTTATGCTTTTATTGAGTCTTTCTTGCCACATTATTTCTTGTTTTATTCACTACTGCAATGGGGAAGAAAACAGCTTTCATCTTTGTGGCAGATTCTGGTGGGCTGCTTTGATATTTATTAAACTAAACATCCCCTATTTAACAACCATTCTGCATAGCTCACATGTCTTAGCTCCTTGGCTGGGTTTTTATCTGTTTTGTGGGTATTTTTATTTTTTTTTTTTCCTCCTTTCTCCACTCCTTTCATTTTGGTTAAGACCCTATGTTCAAAACTGGACCCAGCATTTTGACTGAGGCCTTAGCTGCACTCGAATGAATTATTTACTTTACATCTTGGGGAGACAAAAGCTGATGTTTTTGCTAATAAAATATGCAACACTGTTTTCAGTTTAAGCTATATATCCACTAGATATTTACCATCAAAAATGTCTGTAAGTTTGTTTCCTGGAGCAATGGGGATATTCAGCGTTGTCTCATTGATGATATTGAGGAGTGACTTGACTTCTGATTCTAGCTGCTCCACTGTTTTTATTACCTTCTAATGAAAATAAGAGAGACAAATGTTACAAGGGGGTAGTCAAAGGGTTAAGTGGAAAGAATTGTACCAAATATGTTAGTACAAATGTCCCATAATGCTAGCATATAATCTAATTTATGTTGCACAATGCAGATTTAAACGGTTCTTTTGTTATGCTGGCCTGTATTAAAACCTTGTTTTGCAAGAGTTAAATTACAGCACTCATGTGTAAAGAATCACCCGTAATTTGACTTCTTGGAAGGAGGTTTGCATTAATTTGATTTTAATTATCTCTCTGTTCTTGGCCACTGTCATATCCAAGAAAAGAATCTACATGGAAGATGGGAGGAGAGTATGAAGTGGAAGTAAGAGAGCTGGGACTAGAGCAGAAGAAACAGTTGCCATTTGAGAATGAGCAGCATACAGTCTGACAGCAACCCGATGGGAGTAGCTTGTACTGGAGAAACTATCTGGCGAAGGCTTAAGGCACCAGGGGGAAAAAACTAGAACTTTGCAGCTCTCCTAGGATCCCAGTCATAGCACTTGTGCAGTGCCTGTAGGAGTGAGCAGAAATTTATATCAGTCTTGGAGTCGCTGGCAGAATTCACATGTAGTCTTAAGCAGATGTGAACCTTTGGAAGTATCAAGTCTGAGGTTGCCATGCTAAAGGCATAGTTAAAACATTTGAGAAAAAGCTGATGTGTGAAGTGCTAAGGACTGAGGTTGACACCTGGATGATAACCTTTTTCTGGTAAGACTGCTAACATCCAGATACTTGTGAGGAAGTATGGAGGAAAATACTCCCTGGCTGCTTTCCCAGAAGCAGTCAATCTTAGAGACAATCTGAATTAAGTGGCAAAGGGGTGTTTAGCTTTCAGTGGTGACAGATGTTTTGCTGCAGGAGGAGATTGTTGAAGCAGCAGCACAGTATAAGAGACAGCCTGCTTTTCAGAGGCTCTGAAAGGGTGGTAAAATGCTGTCAGAGGAATAGAGTGCTCTCGGAGTGATATAGAGCTATGTCACCTGTCTCAACAGGTTTTTCCATCTCTGTGGAAAGACTGCTGCCAGTAATGGACTTTACGTGGTGGACTGTAAGTTTAATGGATAATAGATTCAGATGGGTTTTCCTTTTGTTATGGACTTCTGCATTACCTCTGGGTTCTCTTTCTGGATATTCCTGGTCTGAGGTAGTCGGCATTGCCTCTGTGGTCATGAGTTCTGTAATGAGTTTATATATAAACTTATCCGTACAATATGCAGGGTCTAATAGTGAATTGTGCTTTCTGCTTATGGGCTGTGCTACAGCCTCATCAAAACAGCAGGTAATGATGATTGGTTACTCAATTGCATGGAATTCATCAATACTATGTTTCTGGTAATAAGGTTGGGTAGTTACAAATCATGACATCTGGAAAAGAAATATACCTTGCATGTGGACTCTTGATTGTGAATTGAAGACTTTTTATTGAGAATACAGTGTTGCTTATACACCTTTAAAGCACTGATGCCAGCAAACTATAATCAAGTTACAAAACCCACTATTTTTCATTAACTCGGCAAGTTCATTATCTACAAAGGTAACAGCTACTAAAACAAAATGTTCTGTGCTGGAAGTTCTCCTTGCTTTGTCTACTGCTCACAATGTTTCTCTTCGAGTGACTCTATGGTATTTTTGTTCCAGGGTTGTTTTCCTTCAGCTAACTCTGTTTTCTGTAAACCCACACTTGAATAGTATAAGATCAATAAAGGACAGTGTCATTCTTCGTTCTATCCTTTGGCCAAAAGGATGGGGCAGAGGTCTAGTAAGGTGCAAGAGCCAGCACAATGACTCTTACCTCTTCAATAATATCTAAGCGTTCATGGATTATGTCATGTTCATTACACCAGTTTTCTCTTCCCAGGCTTCCAGGTAACACACTGACAGGGTCTGCAGCAGCTGAAAAATAACCATAGGTAATTAGCAAGAAGTTTTTAATACCAGTCTTTACCTTTCTGACTTCCGAATTGGTGTTTTGCATTCACAGTATCACAGTATTAGCAAGGTCGGAAGAGACCTCATAGATCATCAAGTCCAACCTGTCACCACAGAGCTCAAGGCTAGACCATGGCACCAAGTGCCACGTCCAATCCTGCCTTGAACAGCTCCAGCAACTCCACCACCTCCCTGGGCAGGCCATTCCAGTGGCCAATGACTCTCTCAGTGAAGAACTTTCTCCTCACCTCAAGCCTGAATTTCCCCTGGCACAGCTTGAGGCTGTGTCCTCTTGTTCTGGTGCTGGCTGCCTGAGAAAAGAGAGCAACCTCCTCCTGGCCACAACCACCCCTCAGGTAGTTGTAGACAGCAATAAGGTCTCCCCTGAGCCTCCTCTTCTCCAGGCTAAGCAATCCCAGCTCCCTCAGCCTCTCCTCATACGGCTTGTGCTCAAGGCCTCTCACCAGCCTCGTTGCCCTTCT
>VXBP01010324.1:2920-43594 GCA_013400115.1 Rhinopomastus cyanomelas
ACCCAGCATGTCTGGGGGAGCAGCACACCCACCCAGCATGTCTGGGGGAGCAGCACACCCACCCAGCATGTCTGGGGGAGCAGCACACCCACCCAGCATGTCTGGGGGAGCAGCACACCCACCTCTGACCCTGCCGGTGTCACAGCGGGGAGCAAGCGCTGAAGGAGCAGTGCAGTGGGTGGGAGAGCGAGCAGGGCTGGCTGGGGATGTGGGCCAGGTTAAGGGGCACTGATGCTGGCAGAAGCCAGATATCTAAACATCCTCAAACACACAAGCTGACCTGTCAGCAATAAAATTAACAACAGCCCAGTTTCCAACTGACTTGTCCCACTGGGCCCCCAGCACCCTGCCTGTAGCTCCATCTCCCTGCAGCTTCCCACTGGGGAATGCTGCCTTCTCAGTAAGGGGCAGACCCAGCCATGGGGCCCCCCTGCATGGCACAGGACATTGTGGCTTCTCTACAGCTACCTGTTTTCACTGTTCTTACAAGAATATGTTCCTCTCCTACCTCATAACAGGTCTGACATGGAGTGGGAGGCTCAAAAGACAGCAATACAGCTCTGCCCTTGCCAGAGCTCCCCCAGCACTCCTGCCCAAACCATCCCAAAAACCCCAGCTGAGCTGACAGAAAAGCTGCTCTGTCCTGTGCCATGAGCAGACATCACCTGCCTGCAGCCATCTGCCAGCCACTGGGATGGCTTCTCTACAGCAGTTCCTAGAGTGTCACAAGCAGACAGCGAGAACACAGTGCCTGGGAAAGCAGGAGCGAGTGCTCCTCCGCTCTCCACACACATTAGAAACCTGCCAGTACCAGCCATCAGTCCAAACAGCTTCTTACCAGGCTCTATTGCCCCAAAAGCCTTGTTCACAGCTGGCCTGGGGGTAAGGATTCGAGGAGGGGAGACTGGAGGGCAAACCTTTGCTACTCTGAAGCAGGACTGGGAGCACAAAGGGATGCACTGGTCAGCCTGGAGCCTGCACCCCTCAGGCAGCAGCAAGTCTCTCCTGGCAGGAGTAATTCCCCACATGCCACAGGCTCTTTGGCTCCTGCAGGACACAGTCCCAGAAGCTTTTCCATCCATCCAGTCAGCCACAGCAGCAGTCCTGGGCTGTCCTCATAGCCCAGAAGCACCTGAGCCCAGCCAGGAACCACACAGGAACAGGGACGTGAAACAAGAGGATGCCGAGAGAGGGTGGTCTGTCTGACTATACCCTGTCACCAGCCTGGCCCCACATCCAGGCCATGGGGTGCAGAGTGCATCTGCTGGGCCTCCGAGTATGGGATGGAGACACTGGGGCTCCCAGCTCCTCCATGGCAGGGAAGAGGCACACTGGGCACTAGGAGCATCGCCCGCAAACCCTTTGCTTTCCTGCCTCGTTCACAGCAGGCCAAGCTTCACTGTTTGCCATCAGCCCCTCAGCAGCCTGGACAGCCGGACGGACGGTCAGACAGCCCTCCACATCACAGCAGTTTCCCAGCGAGGGGGCGTTCGCATCCAAGTGGCTGAGTGCTGGATGAGATCTGCCGTTCAGTCTTCAAAGGCTTTGTGGCTGAAGCCCATTGTCTCCACAACAGGACAAAAAAATTGTAGAAATAAATTCCCGGGAACAATTAGAAAGAAAACAAAAAAAAAAAAATCCCAACCCTAAATGTCGAAGAGGCATTTCAGAGCCAGCAGATACCAGGGCCTCTTGAATCCATCTGATGGTCCCCATGGCTGCTCCGCGTTTCATTTCATCGGGCTCATACAATGCAAGACAAGGAATTAACCCGGGTGTTTGTTCAGAGCTAGTTTGTCTTCCACTTTTTTTTCCAAAGCCAGGTTTGAGTTTCAACGTTGCTTCTTGGCAATGCCTGAGGTTCCCACCGTCAGCGCAGCAGAGGGCTCACTTCCCTGAGGGCAAACTGAGGCTCAGCAATCCCACAGCACCTGCATCCCTTTGGGAGCAGAGGCAAGAGCTGGAGCACCACCCAGCCTGCCTGATGTGAACGTGGGGCTTTCTGCCCTCAGACTGTCCCTCTCCCTTTTATTTATTCCAGAGATAAACTGTTTTCTCTTCAGAAGCCCAGCAGAAATACATGATGAGAGCAGCTTTATAGCTTCCAGCTTTAACAATCTCTTCTTTTCTCCATTCTCCCTTCAAAAAAGCTTCAAATTTGAATTCAAACTCTCATAACATGATATTCAACTTCACATTCAAAACTGCTCTGTGTGAGGCAGCTTCACCTGAGCTTTCCCACAGCTGTTTGGGAACCATCAGCTTCACTACCCCTGGCTCAGCTCCCCACCTCGTTTGCATGGGCTGGGCTTTGCAACAGGCAAACCACAGTCTTCAGTCAGGTAAGGGGAGATGAGGTTGTATCTGGGGGGAACTTTCAGGCAATAAGCACAAGCAGGAGCACACCTTAAATCACCAAGCTGCATCTGAGCACCAGTGGGTAACAGAGAGCCTGAAACCTTCCTTCATCTCTTGGGCCTTGAGAGGAAGGAGGGGTGGGTTTGGTGATGACCTTGCTGTGGCAAGGACCTCATTCTGGTACATCAGTAGGAGTGGTGGCACAACCAGGCTAGGAGGGACAGTGGTGTTTCCTCCTGATGCACTGGTGGAGCAGGAACCTCTCACTTTCGAGTAGGAACAGGTGCCCATCCAGCACCCACAGCAACAACCAGCCAGTGCCACTGGCCCTTCTCACCAGGGGAACATAAAAACCTCTGTGGACATCATTGCCCACCCCCACAAGAGACAGCAGATCCCCCAGGACCAGTTCCCCTCCACACACCACCCATTACATGAGCTGCTTCCCAACAAGTCTCGTCAAGATGCCAAGTGAAGCCGGCAGGCAAGTGCAGGAGGGAAATTCCCCACACACAGCCAGGCGAGGCTGGCAGGGCACCACCACCGCACCCACTGCTGCCCTCCTGTGCAGGGTGCTGGCAGGGGCCCCCTCGCCAGCCCTGCCAAGAGCACCTGGATGTCTTTTCCCAGTGCATGACCTGCCAGATTTGCTGAATAAACCTCCCATCTCCAGCAAACCTGCTGCCTTCCTGGTGGGGAAAGCGGTGAAAGGTTCAAATGGATGTTGGAAAAGGCAGAGGGGGAAACAAGCCCAGGATACAAAGTCCTCATCTGTAAGGAACCGAAAGGGTTGTTGAGGTTTTGTAGGGAATTTGTTCCCCCTCTGGTTGCAATGCAAAAACAAAGTCAAGATAGGGATCTCGGTGTGCTGGGGGGCAGCTCCCTGCGCCTTGGCCCTCCAGGCACAGCACGCCTGTCCAAACTAAGATGGAGCAGAGACGTGTCCTGTGGAACACGCACAGCATCACCATGGCCATCCCACTCAGGTTTGGGGTTCAAGCACAGGATCCCAACCTACACCCACTGTGGAGGGAGGCAAAGCAGCCTGAGCCCGTGGTGGCAGGTCCACCAGCACAAAAAATGGCACTGTCGTTATTAATGATTTCCCTGCCTGTGGGGGAAACGGTGCTCCTCATCCATCTTGGGCAGCCTCTTTGTCTTCAGCGACTGTTTTTCTTGGCACCTCGAGAGCACTTTCACACCTCCCCCTCCCACTTGACACTGGCCTACCTGAGTACTGAGGAGAAAGGCAGAGAGAGCCTCAAACCACAGTGCTGCCTGGATGAACAGAGGGTCCCTTCTACTTTGGGATCAGCGGCAAGATGCAGCTCAACCCCAAGAGGGAAAAGCTTCCAGCACAAGCCAGATCCCTCCACCCAGGGGCACCCGTAGCCTGCACCTCGATGAATCTCAAGGTGATGCATCCCAAGCAGCCAGGGCTCAGACAAGCCACATTCCATGTCTCCCTTATCTCCTGAGGGGAAAGGGGGGAGGTAGGGATTGCACTGCACCACCTGCATCGGGTTAGTATCTCATCTCAGGCAGCTGAAACACTGGCTGCCCCCAGGTAACAGCCTCCCCAAATACTGCCAGCAACCACCTTCCCCACAGACCCCAGTCTGCTGGGGAACAAAGAGGCTGTATGTAGCGCTCCCACCAGGAGCCAGTGCCCTGTCTGGCTGCAATTTACACCACCATGCCTTACATCCTCAGCGTGTCCCTGTCTCTATTGCTCAGGTGCTGCAGCCCCATCTTACCCCACACCGCCAAAACTGTCCCCAAACAAAGCTACCTACCCTGCTCCCAGAGCCTGCACGTTCCCACCTTCCCTCCAGCTTGTCACCCATAAATCCTCACCTGCACCAGAATCCCCCTGAAATCTTTTCCATGCTGCTCTCCTGGATCTTTCCCACTGTTTGCCGCAAGGCACCGTTCCCTGGACTTCAACCCCAGCAGGTCAGACCTCTGCTCCTTCTCTGGACCTGTGCACCAAGCACCCACATCCAGCACCCTAAATCCTGCCTGTGCTCAAGCACCTGCACCCAGTACCCCACAGAATCACCGAATGATCGGTGCAAGGGACCTCGAAAGATCCTCTAGCCCAATCCCTCTGCCGGAGCAAGATCACCTAGATGAGGAAGGTGATCCTGCTGGATCCTGCCTGTGCACCAGCACCCACACTCAACACTCGAGACCCTGCCTGCAGACCCAGACCTGGACTTAGAACCCAAGCCAGCAGCCCAGGCCCTACTAAGAGACCCAACGCACAGGCTCAGCAGCCTAGATTCTGCTTGTGGACTCGGCACCTAGACCAATCATCCAAACAACCTCAACCCTGCCTGTGGACCCAGATGAAACCCACCGCCCTGACGCTGCCTGAGGATTCAGCAGTCAGATCCAGCACCCCGACTGTGCTCTGCAGACCCACACCAGGCACCCCGGACCCTGCCTGTGGACTCGGCACCCGGATCCAGCACCCCAAACCCTGCCTGCAGATCCAGAGCTGAAGTCAGACCGGGCACCACGGACCCTACCAAAGGGCTCAGCACCCAGATCTAAGCACTCCAATCCCGCCAGTGGACGCAGACCGAGTCTCAGCACCCAAAACCAGCACCCTCGAACCTGCCTGCGGACTCGAGCACTCAGACCCAGCACCCTCGACCGCGCTCTGCCGACCAGGCACTCGGACCCAGCGCCCAGCCCCAGCCTGCCAGATCCGCTCGTGAACGCGGCGCTCAGACCCAGCCCTCCTAGCCCCGCTTGCGGACCCCGACCCGAGCCCTCGGCTGCCCCCGCTCCCGTCTCGCTGGCACTTGCCTAGTTCGACGTGTTCCTGCCGCTGCTGCTCGGCAGGGCTCGGCGCGGCACAGCCCGGCACGGCCCCGGCGCAGCGCAGACCGCCCGTGCGCGGCCCCTCCGCGCCGTCCGCATTGCGGCGCCCCCTGGCGGCCGCGCCGTGCCCAGCGCCTCGTGGTGGGGAACCGGGCAGCAGGGAGCGAGGCAGCATCGCTTCCCGCAGCAGAATCGCTCTCAGCCCCTTTGTCCCGGTCCAGGGCACCAAGGGGTCGCTCAGTGCCGGCAGTTGGGGTTAGAGACACCACAGTACCGCTGGCAGATGCTGCTGTGTCCAAGCCTTTGGCGCGGCCAAGGAGGCAACGGGCTGGTGACTTGGGCTTGTAACTTGAAAAAAGCGCTACCGCATGCAGATAAGCAGCATCCTGCTGCGCCAAGGCAGCGCATGTGGTGTCATCGCACCGCAGCCACCATGGTGCTCACCAAGGATCCTGGCAGCCCACACCACACACCTGACCAAGGCACCGAGCCCCATCTTTTCCCTCCTACCACCACACGGCTCCCCATTCAGCCTGCCTGCACCCACGGTGGAAGGATGTTGGGAAACACAGGCTAGTAATGATTTCTCTAGGAGCCTTTTTGTTCTGGGTGGCTTCTGCGGCTCCTCCCCTTGGGCAGGAGCTGCCAGGTTCAGGCCTGCATTTGCTTTCCTTTCGCAAGCTCTCAGCGCCTGGCCAAGCCTCACTTCTCGGCTGTCACGGCCTCCCGAAAGCAAAACCCCAAGCGCGGTGTGTAATCAACAGGTTGGATCTAGGGCAACTGGAAATCAGCCGGAGCAGGAGGTGGGGAGGGGTGCGTGCCAGATTACATCTCCTGACGCTGTCGCGGTAGCCATGCGGTGCCCAGTCTCAGCAATGGCACCGTCAGACGCTGGCTCCTCCCCTCCACACCAATCCCCCGTGAGGGGTGGGCTCTCCAAGAATGGACGAGGGCGACTTCACGTCCTGCAGACCCGGAGCTGGACCTGCAGCACAGCTTAAAGCTGAGCAAGTTGTGCAGAAAGGAGCATTGTCTGGGGGTGAGAGTGAGCCCCGGCCGAGCTCTCACCACCTGGACCTTTTAGGGTCGGTAACAGTGACAGGAGCAGTTTACTCTCCTGTGGGGAGTCTGGTTAAATATGTCCCTGCTTCCTGCAGGGGAAGTCGGACTAGATGACCTTTAAAGATCCCTTCCAACTCAAAACGTTCAATGATCCTAAAAGCACTGTGGGTATGAAAGAGAGCAGTGGAGGACTGAATCCCCCCCATTCCTCATGCAACAATGATCTCAGTAGAGAAGGGACCCATCTGGGTCAGAGGTTCCCGTCACCATCACACACTCACTAAACAGCTACCAGCCACTCACCCTGCATAAGATACTGGGACCTGGGCCACATCCCCACACCCAGGGACCCCATGAGAGCAGAGCAGAGATGCTACCCACCTTCTTCAGTGCTTCCCGTCCTCCAACCCTAACCTCCTGCACACTCCAGTGGCTAATTACTATTTCCTCTGTCCTTGGGCAAAGCTCCAGCTTCTCCTCCACCCCTCAAAGCACCTCACCTTGCCTCTCCGCCCACCCTGCAGAAGCAGGATGCCCATGTATCTAGAGCCAGGCTCGCCCACAGCCCTGCCCAGGTGGGCCTGGAGCACTGCACGAGCAGGGCAGCAGCAGGAGGACAGGCTGAAGCACTGCTGCCTGAGAGCCAGGAATGCTTCGGGCCAGCCTGTCTAACCCAGCAACATGGAGTTTGATGCTGCGAGGTGGCTGGTCCCCGATACCCACTCCAAGCCGCCTCCCTCTACCTTAGCAGAGGTGCGCCTGGAGCTGTGGGGCTGATTATGGGGAGAACTGGTCCGCAAGCCTGGGAAAGAGGGTGCCTGGGCTGAGACAGGGCTGCCCAAGGCTGCCTCCATCTCCAGGACGCCGAGACCTCCCATCCCACAGCAACACTCCCTGCCCATGCAGGCAGGAGCCCTCCCACGTGGCTGCAAGCTGAACCCAGCACAAATTGGAGCTCCGTCGGCTCCACAGAGGGGTAATTAGTGCGTGAGCAAAGCGCGAGCAGAGCTGGGTGCATGCAGCACTGCGCATTTACAGGCCTGAGCTTGCGCCGCTTTCATTAATTAACACGAGTCAGCGGCGGCTGGAAGCAGATCTATTTTCAGAGCCTTCGCCTGCTCCGCTGCCCCTGTGAGATTCACCGAAAGGATTTTGGGCCCCATGAGGTTGAAGGCCAGGGCCTTGCTCTTCCTTATGCGGCTTTCCCAGCAGGACAAGGCAGCAGCAGGCAGGAGCCAAAACAGACTCAACCTTCTCCTGTGCCCGTGCCAGTTTGTCCTGCAGAATTGACCTGTGGGGCATGGGCATCCTGACTTGTGCTCCAACCTCAGCCCAGGGCCAGCAAGGCAGTGGAAGGGGAATTTCCCATTGGAGCAGCCCTGGTCTCAGTCCAGGGTTCAGCTTGGGGTAGAGGGCCCTCTGGGTCATGCCCCTGTTCCTTGGAAAACTGCTCTGCCCACAGCCACCCAAGCTACTTTTATCCTTGATGCTCTGTCCCCCCTAATCCAAATGGCCTTTAGGAAAGGGAGATGGTTTAGTGCCCTGATCACTGTTCCAGTCTGGTTACTGTTTAATTTCTTGTTGTTACTTAAACATCGTGTTCCACAGAGAGGGGACCGCTCTTGTCTCACGTCACCACCCCATCCACGCCAGGGTCAGCAGCCCTTTGCCTGTGCTGGCAGCCCCCGTCACAGCCCAGCCCACCTCACCACTGCGGCACACAGCAAGGCCAGGAGGATGTCCATGCCCACACTCAGGTGGCATTTTTGGGTTCACCCATCTCTGACAGACAATCCCACCCTCAATAGCAGGTAGAAATGCCCGCAGTCAGCCCCTTTTACCCCTCCAGTGCCCAAGGAACCAGGGCAAAGCTGTGGCAGCTCTCATGTTTCACTTGGCACTGTACCCTGATCCCAGCCGGCATCCCAGATGATGTGAGGAATTATAACAGGGCCAGAGCACCGTGAAATATTGATGGGATTAGCACGGATCAGCTCTCCCAGCACACACACTGTGCTCACCCCAAGCCTGTGAGCTCGCACTTGGGTTGCAGCTCAGCTCTGCTGGGTGCTCCACACCAAGCCCACAGCCACAGACAGTTCTCCAGCTACTGCCAGCCTGCAGCCTTCCTTGAGGTTGCAGTGCTGGCAGGGGTGTTGATGCCTACAAACCCATGAGACTGACCATGATCTGCAGCCGTGGGGAAGAATCTGCTTCCCCAGGCAGATCTATCTCCTCCCCAGCAGTGCCTGCTCTTCCCCTCACCCCAAACAAAAAAAGTGAGATTAAATTCCAGCTCTGAGATCTGATTTGACAGCCACTGTGGTCAACGGGGCGGCAGGTAGCTGGCCATTTCAAGCTGCTCTCCAGACTGGTTTGAAACCAGCTGGGAATTACAAAATCATGGCACTCGTGCAGCTGGGGATTTATGAAACCCACAAGAGAGTTGTGAAACTTGTACTGAAGCCGTGCCAGCCCACACTGCGCCGAGAGGTGAGTTAGAACATCAAAACCACCAGCGGAAGCCCAGGTACCTTTCCCTTTCAGTGTGAGAAAAAGCAACAAAGAGAAAACCAGTCCTTCTCAGTCTCACCACTCCAGTACCCTCCATCTCAATGGTCCACTCTGCCCACCCCGGGAGCAGCCTGCCCTGGCTCAGCACTGCGTGAAGTAGAAGAGCAGAGCAGACCCACTGGCGATGCCTGGAGCCCAGCAGTGGCACGCTGGACTTTCCAGCAGTTGGCTGCACACACACCAGGACTGGCTTTGTTTCTTGAGAGCATCATGGACTCATCAAGCTGAGTGTGATGCTCCATAGATTAGCCTCAGGAAAAAAAAAATATTCCAATGGGCACAGAGCATGAAAGGCTCTGGAACCTTTTCCCTTCAAGTCATTGAGCAAACTTTCCAAACCACTGCTTCTCTGGGCTGAGAGCCAGTAAGGAAAATCACAATTGCAGAAACACTTGTCTGAGAAAGTTATAATGAGCTGGAGAAAGGCAGGGGCAGGCCAGAAGGCCACTGAACTGCCAGCCTGTGCTGCAGCCACTCCAGCCCAGGCTGTTTTGGGTAGGGATAGCATGTTTTCTCCAGCTCAGCACAGTAGCAGAGCTGCTGCCTTGACTTCCCACAAGATCAGATGCCGGATTTTTTCCCTGTAAATGCTTGGCAGTGGAAATAGGGATGTTTTGCCCAAGGCCATTTGTTAATGAAGGCTGCCAGGTGCCAGCAGCCCCAGCCGCAGAGCTGGCCGTGGTGCCAGGATGGATTTTCTCAGGGGAGAAGGAGCTGAGTCAAAGCAGCATCCAATCTGTTCCCACAAGCCCGGCTGCAATTGCTGTGCAGGAGTTCACAAAGGACAGGCACTCACATGGGGAGCTGGTAGGACTTGGTTTGCTCTTCTGCAAACCCCTCCGAGCCAGTGGAAAGCATTAGCCTGGCTCAGGATCTGTCAGCATCTGTAGGGAAGGGCTGGTGAGACTGCAGGAGAGCAAGGTCCTGACCTGCCTTTCAGCCAGGCGGGGTGGCATTGGGAGGCTTCTGCAGCATGGGGGGGCAAATGCCAGCAGCCACTGGGAATCCCATGGGAGAGATGAGAATGGAATTTCAGGACTCAGTGCAGAGTCTCATCCCAGCTCGGAGGCAGGAGCAGGACCAAGGTGGCTGCAGGTGGGGAAGGCTGCAGGTGTTTGGTTTAGCTGGAGACTGCCAACAGTCTGCCCATCACCTCAACAGCTCCCAGTGAAAAGCAGCTGGACCCCAGCCTGGACAGGGAGCATGGGGCACTGGGCACACTCTCGTGTGTGAAGCCAGGTCCCTGTCACACATTGCTGAGACCAGTGTGCATTCCTGGGGGCTGGGACAAACCCGAGGATTTTAAGAGCTGCCATTCTGGGTGAGCTAACCTGCACCCTCCAGAGCTAAAGCCAGAAGGCTGTAATGGCCCTCACATCCACCCTCTAGGTCAAGGCACCAGCAGGGATGAACATCCCCACGGCTTCACCTTTTTTGCCATCTGAGCCCCCGTGCCCAAGCAACTGTCCTCCCAGCCCTGCCTGCCCCAGTTCAAAGCTCGGCTGACCAGTGGACAGCCTGTCTCTCCTTCCCAGGCACCAAACCCCAGGGTTGTCATCACTGCCACCAAAGAAGAAACAGCCCAAGCAGTGCAGTAAATAACTCCCTTCGCACAGGCAGAGTGCTGGCAAGCAGAGCCAGGCGCATCCATCACTCTCACAGTTTTTCCTCAGCTCTGACACTTCGATAGGGGCGAGGGGGTGGGGGAAGTAGAGGAGCTTCCAAAATTTATGAGCTTGGATTTAAAAATACATCTCTTGGAAGCACTGCAAAACCCGGAGATGGTGAAGGCAAGTGGCTTAAAATTTGCTGTCAGGAACAAAATGCAAAAGCTGTGCCTGCCTCAGAAAGGGATCTGGGAGACCTGCGTGGTTGGTGCTGCAAACTGTGTCCCCATTGGGATCATTTTACAAGACAGGGCTCTCCGTGCCTTGCATTACGAGTGAAGTGAAAGATGGGGAAATAAATGATGGGTTAAAATCCCTCCAGCCCTATGGTAATGTCAACCATGGGATCCGGACTGTCACCTTCACTCTCAGGGAGCTTTGCCTCTGCACCCCAGATCTACCACTGCTCTATGCATTGCCAGTTTTGTTTTCCAGTCCCACTTGGAAACAGATTCCCTTATGCAAAGGAAAGGGCTTGTAACTGTAAATTTAGCTTAAGATGTCTTTACCACAGGGAATCACACATCAAATAATAAAGCCAAATTGCATGCAACTAAGAACCACCACAATATCAGAGTCGTTGGTCTTTGCAGATGGACCATCCCCCAGCAGGAAGCCGCAGAATGAGCAGCTGAAAAATGTTACTCGGTCATTAAAAACATCCAAAAGTAATTTAGCCTGAGTGACAATGATGCTCAAAGCAAGTTATTTGTCTGCTGAGATAAAATGAGCTATTTCAAGCCTGCCTTGTGTCATAGTTTTCTTTTAAAGCAAAAAAGGGCTGAAAAATGCTGAGCCAACAGCTTGCTAGAAGAGCCCAGGAGCTGCAGCAGTGTCATGGTGTGGGGAGCCGCTCTGATCCCCCCTGTTGTCAGATTCCCTCCTCCCCTAGAAGGATGCTCAGAACCTACTGGAAAGATGGGCCCCGGGGCCACCACCACATCTCTGCTGAGTTACAGAGCTATTTAGGGTGATGGTTTTGCCATGGAAACATCTCCTTCCTAACAACAGCTCTATTGGCACATGCACCAGAAGCAGCCTGGTCTGACTCTTGCCACGGTTTGTTGGTTTTTTAAAAATAAATAAATGGATTACAAAAGACACCGAACCATCAAACTTCTGAGTTAACCCATCAAAAGCATAGTATGAGCCCACAGTTCCTCTAACATCTCCTAAGCAGCTGTTTGGTGGGCTCTTTAGACACACAGCACATGTCAAATGCCTAGTGTTAAATATTTCAGGTGAAACCCAACTCTGCTAAACGTAGTCAGCCTTAACCTTGATCTGCAGCTCCAAGGCAGTCAAATTTCGCTGCAGCCTTTGGGAATTGATTTGCTTCCAGTTGGTACCCTCTCTGTGCTGTTCAGCTGAGGTGATGTATTCCAGAACCCGATCTTTTTTTCCCTCACGCAGTACGTAATCAGGTTTTGGGAAGCTGCGGTGAGATGCCTTACAAGCAGTTTTTGTCCTCAGGTGTTTTCCAAGCAGGATGCATCCATCATGTCCTGGTGCTTTAGCACATCTCTGCACAAATGATTGGTTCAAGAGTCTGCTGAATTCCTTTGATTCGTGCTCCTGCATATCCACACAGCTAATTTACCTCTCAAATAAATAAATAAATACATAAGAAAGAAAGAAGAAGGGAGAGTTATTAAGAAGAGTGTCAAACCCAGCAGAGCGAGCACCGCAGGACTGAGTTAATGAGCTGCACGGGCACTGCTGTCCAAGCATCCAGGCTGGCTGGAGCCAGAAGCTGCTGTCCCAGCAGAGCTGACTCAGTCCTTTGTGGGCAAAAACAGGCTGCAGTGCTCTGCACCCCTCTTTTGGGTAGTCCCTACACTCCAGAGTCCATGGTTAGCCCTTCTCACTCCAGCCTCCTTTGCCAGTGTTTTCCTGGAGAGGTTCCTGCGTGCGCTTGGCTTGGGCCAACCCCCCCTGCACAGCCCCAGTTGCATCCCTGTGCTCTGGGAAGGTGAAACAAGAATACAGATCAATCAGTCTGCCCTTGCATCGCACGTGAAAGCCGGTCCGTTCTCCTCCCGCAGCCGGACAAGCGTGTGCCTCCCACTCCGCTTGCGCCAGCAGTGTCACCAAGCTGCTCCCTTGCAAGGACACTTTCAAGGCGAGGAAGCAGGGATATTTGCAAGACACCCACCACAATCGTTTGCTCTTGTTTCTGACCCTCAGGGTAAGGAGAAGGTAAGAGCACTGCAGGCACGAAACAACAAGCTTTGTAGGTCATATCAGCGTGCAAAGTACCATTAGGAACCACAGCATGAAGCGTGAATAATACTCCCTTTATTCCACCAGATACCTCAGCACCCTTTAAATAAATGCAAAGGGTTATTTATGGACAGGGTTTGTGTGAGACACCTGTTCAGGAACATGAGGCTGAAGTGTAGCTGAAGCACTAGATTTGTTCTCTTCCCTACACGCAAACTAGAGCAACCGATTGGCTTGGTGATGGTCCAAGGGATGTCAGGAAAAAGAAAAGTGAAGATGACCATAGATCTTCCTCTCACAGATTTATGCTCTCTCCATTAAACCAGAGCCACAAAACACATGTCCTTCCATGCCACCCTCCTCTGCCAAGGACAGCCAGACAGGAAAAACTTTGAAGGACTCCAAGCCTGGAAAGGGACCTTCAGGCACAGAGTGTGTCGTTTCTGAAAAGCTCCAGTCAACCTTGACGGCTTTCCTTAAATCCTTTGGGCAAATAATGACCTCGATTGACAGAAGTGATCTGATAAGGCAAAGGCAGGAGGGATGCGCGGTGAGTCAACATCTCCCAAGCATGTTTGTCTTTGCAGAGGCAGGAACGACGCTCCCAGCTGGAGCGGGGCGAGGTTGCCCCCAAGAGGCAAATGCGACACAGCGAATAGAGCTGGAAAAGGCTGAATTCTGTTCTAAAGGTCCCACATAGGGAGACTTTTCCGAAAAAAATCTCCTCACGTGCCCTTACTTTGACCTCTCCCCAGTTGAAAGCATTTACGGATGGGGTGGGAGGAGAGAGGAAGGAGGCCAGCTTTGGCATGTGGTTGTTTGGGTGTTATTGTGTCGCTGGAGCTCCTGAACCACACAACTTGTTTTCCTAGTCTTCCTTGCAGTGTCATTAGAAAGATCAAAAAAAGTCACTGGGTTTCCTTTATGAGACATCTGATCCCATATACCTCACTTAGACTCCTTCAGAGCAAGGAGCTGGCAGCACCTTCAACACCAACTTCTGTCTCAGGAGTGGCAGGAGAGACGCAATCATGGACCAGACAGACTGTTTGGAAACTGTGAGACAACGGGACATGAAAACCCTCAGCCATTCAGGCAAAGCACACGCAGGTGGCCCACCACACTGGACCAAAGTCCAGGTGCCTCCCAGGGGTCAAAGGAGCAGGACAGACATGTGGGGCACCCCCCCCCAGCACATGCTCTACCCTCCAGGGCTCAGCAGCCTGAAGCTTTTCCTGCCAGGGACGGATTTCATAGAGCGTGAATTACTCTTCTGCTGCAAAAAGCTCTTTGAATGTCTAAGCTTTTAGCATCCACAACATCCTGAGGCAAGCAGATCCCCAGCTCCTGTCTCTTTTTGTTTGCTTTGAGCCTTCCTGCTAATAAAAGAACTACAGAGTCTGAAGCCGAGTTACAGAGCACCACTGAAGAACTTCTTTCTCTTTACCCTTTTCCAGGCCACTTGACTGTTGAGCTCTGCGTTTTGCTTTCCAACATCACAGCTATTTCGGAGCTGCAGAGACGCAGCTGGCTCAGGGCCACAGCAATTTATTCCTGTCCTACATGCACACACATGCAGATTCCCTCCCAAAGGACTAACCTGTGATATAACCTAGAATTTAACCGCTCCTGGAGCTGCTTTTCAAGAGGACACAGGTTAAATACCCCAGCTGACAGGTACCCAGGGTACTCACTGCTCCCGCGCCAGGCTTCCACTGCCCTGCTCAGCCAGCAAACGTCCCCGGTCCCCAGCACCGAGCCCTTGCCGCAGCACCCCAGCTTACTGTCAGCTCCAAACTGGAAGCGTCATCTCCAGAATGACTGTCGCGCTGGCTCCTGCCAGACTCTTAATTACGAAGAAGGCTGACACAGTTTTTCAGCAAACGGCGTTCGCAGACTGCGGGGAGAAACAGAATGAGGGCAGGAGGAAAGATGGGCTAATAAGAGAAAATCAGCTGGAGGGGAAAACGAGTTGTGCTGTGCAAACCTTACCATAACAATGCTGGAGCCCAAAATACTGAAAAAGAAATAGGTTAGTCCACAGGGGAGGCAGGCAGCGCTCTGCGAATGTGGAGGGGAGAAGATCGGCAACGCAGCGTCTCAACAGCCTCACGTGCCAGGCCTCTCCCCACAGCCTGGGCTAGGGCAAAGAGAGAGGTTCAGCTCCCAGCATGCAGACTGATGTGTCCCAGAGTCTGAGTGACGCTGTCTGAGGAGCCCACAGCTGCCCAGCATAATTTATTCAGCCTTTATAAGAGCCTGCAGCATAGATAAAGCATGAAACTTAATGCTTAGCCATCGTCTCCCCACCGCTGAGCCTGGCAGCTTTAACTTACTGCTTTTATTGCAGCCACAGCCTGGTAGTCAGCCTGGAAAGGGACCCCCTGCTCCTGCCAGGATTTTCTTCTCCAAGCAGGCTTTGAGAGAAGAGAGCCCAAGCCCAAAGCCATGGAGCCTGCAAGCCAAGCTTCAGCTCACAGCACTGGCTGCTGGTAGCACAACAGCACCAAAATGATCCATTTACCCTTTCTGCTTTCTTCTGCGAAAGGGAAGGAGCATCACTGGCCCAGCTCCGGGAAGCTGGGCGGTGAATGCAAACCCAAAGGAAAGCACTGGGAGAAGGGTGTGTGAAAACGACCACATCCTGTGGCCAGGAGCCCTCTCCCACACACCATACGGGCCAAACCTGCCTTGAAAAGCTCTAGGTCTCCCCCCAGGCTGAAGGTAAAGACGCCTTGATGACAATGAAAGGAACAATTCCAGTCATAGGGGAGTTTCCATCCCCTCCCCTATGACCTCCCTAGAGGGAACTGGAAGGCGGCAGGACAGCTGAAGGAGATGAAACAGCAAGCAGCAGCTCACCAGGCAGGCAAGGGAGGCATTTAACGAAGCGCGACGTAGCCAAACATCACTTAAAAGTCACCTGAAAATACAAGCGTGGAGACCAGCTTTCAGCATCCAGACCAAAATGAACCAGACAGGAAGATGGAAATGTTTTCCTTCTCTCATCACCCAGCCCTACCTTGATACCAAATAAAATATTCCCTTTCAAATTCCTCACTGCAAAGGCAAGGAAGCGCTGGCTGAAAGAAAGCAGCAGTCAGGCAGAGCTAAAAGCACCTCTGCGAGGAGAAGCCTTTCAAGGAATTTACTTTCTCCAGGATCCTCCCCATCAGCAGCCCATGCAGCTCCCGGCACTGAAAGCCCTTTTCAACACTAAATAAGAAAGGGCCCCACCAGTAAAGCTGGCAAAGCATTCAAAAGGCCAAGCATCAAGGTGTTTCACAGCTGGGGTTTGGGGAGGGGAACGGCAATTTGAATGTCACTGAGAGCACTCTGATAACTTAAACCACAAGGAATGAGCTACATCCACTAATGACGGTCTGGTCTCTCTGGGCAGCACCAAAGGAGGATTCTACAGCAGCTGCCACAGCTTCTACCAGCCTATAAAGCCTCTTCTCTGCCCCTCACCAGCCAGTGCCCAACAGCCCCGTCTCTTTTTGAGGATGCAGAGCACTAACACTTCAGTGCTGAACACCTGCCCCCCTGGTATACCAGGGTGCTTCCCACTGGGGAACCTTTGGCCAGGAGTTTGCCAGGAGCTCATAAGCCCGAGGAATGAGTCCCCAGAAAAATCTAGTCATATCCAACAGCAGCCTTTCTGCTCTGCCCCTCCCAGCAGAACATAAAGTCATACAAACACTAGAAGCCAGTGGAAGAAAAACAAGCCAACCAAAAAAACCCCAAAGCACAACCCCAAACATGGGGGTAATAGACTACACAAACAGTTCTCCTGGGAAAAACAAAAACACACAAGACTGGTGTTAATACTGCTGTGGCTTGGAGTGTCTCCACTGGTGACAGGGTCAGCTGCAGAATCCCCTTTGGAACCCAACTACGTCCCTGAATCTCCAAGACACAGCGTAGCCTCTCTTGCAGCCCCCGTGCTGTTTCCACTCCCACACTTGGCTTGGGCACCACTCAAGACCCAGAGCTGGCTACAGGACAACACAAGGCACCTTTCAGGGAGGCAGACGTGGCTTGTCCATGCTCAGAAAAGTATCACTGCAGTACCACTCCCTCCTAATTAAAAAAGGTCTTTTTCTGCACTGCAGCGTTACCTCTCAAACCCTATCACACGACAATCGCACCAGCTGCTCCGCACCAGCATCCTTCATGCGTTTGTTCCAGTCATCCGCTTTTTTCCAAAGATATGCCCAGCCCACAGCTTTGGGGACATCAGAGGGTTCCTGCAGCCTCGGCATCAATGAAGCGCACGTGTCCTACTGACCTTCAGCCAGACCTACCTGCAAGTCATTAATCACTCCTGAAATCCCCATCCATTACCTAGTTCCACAACAGGAACAGCGAGAATGAGATTTCAACTTTCTTTCACTCACAGCCAGAAGTGTTAAGCCACACAGAAACTTGTCAGAAAACATGGGGGGAAAAAAAGCAAAGAGCCAAGACATCTATTTTATTGTCAACCTTTAATTTTTTTGTCCGCGATTACTGCAATAAAGTGCTCCCAATTTCACATGAGATAACGTGGCTCTGAATACGGCCAACGTAATATCAAAGGGTAAACCTCAGTGCAAAACGCTTATCTGAAGACAACCAAAGCAGTTAAGACATCTACTGTGCAAACAGCCTTTTCCAACACATGTAACTTCTGGCTAGGGGCCACAGAGTGAGTCGGCAAACGCAAGGGCAGCAGATCTGCTTTCGCTTCCAGGAGTCCGGGAGCAGCGCTCAGCCCAGCAGTCCCTTGTAAAGACTCCACAGCAATGCTTTTCCATCATCTCCGTAAGGATACGAACGAGCTCAAATTCAACCCACGTCTAGACTTAAGCAACTGGGGAATTACTACACAGCTACAAAACAGATGGAAGACAGGTCCACACAGAGCAGGAAGGGGCAGAGAGGGGAAAATGCTCGAATGCATCTGCAGGCATCAGGCAAGAAAACACAAGACTGGCTGAGCTAAGAACAATCTCAAGACTCTCTCCATTTACAGCAAGCTCACTGGCTGTGAACCCAAGAACTGCCGTGTGCTCTCCACGACCAAAATAGGACCTGCAGCCATTTTTTTGTGAAACAGAGCTGAAGCATGCCCACGTTGTCCAGGGACACTGCATTACAAAAGCACAGCTGGTTGTGTTTCTCGTTCGATGAAGTAGAAGAAAATATCAAAGTGGTTATTTCATCTGGAAAAAACACCCCAAAACCTCAGTAGTTTTAATGTGCTTTGAACTGCAGTACAAAAGCTTTTTGTCCAAACCACTCCCCTTCTCCAAAATATACAGGACAGCAACTTCAACTTTACATGGTAAGAAAATATATACACGTTGCATACAGTTAACATATTCTGCAAATTTTGACACTTTATACAACATTAGTGAGAAAAAATACAAACATTAATAAAATCACATACAATATATTCCACTGGAGGAAGCAACTGCTGCCAGAGGGAAGGTGGATACGCTAGCAAAGGCAGGCAGAGCAAAGGATGGCAGTGCCAGACCTACAGAACACCATGTAACTGCATTATTTGTAGCCTAAAGCAGTTCTGTTGCCAAACACAGATACCCTCTGAGGTAGATTCTTCCAATTCTCAAATAACATGTTGAGATTAAAAAAGGGGTATTTTCTTCACTCCCCAAACTATGCCATGAGCATAACTTTTGTTTGAACAATGAACTGGTTATCCTGTGAAGGGCAAAGAAATGCAGCAGTCTTAGGTGATCTAACATTTGAAATGCAGGACAGAACACTTAACATGAATTTGTAAATTAAATACCTTCACTACAAGACAGGTGTCCACTCTACACAGTTCCTTTACATGTACTACACATACTGAAAGGTGAAGGTTGGCTTTAGGCAGAGGCAGGGGCTGAGCCTTATTTTACCTTCTCACCTCAGCAAGAAGTAGGGAATATTTCATAAGAGACAAGACAGGGAAATCTATACAAATTAAAAAGAAACACTATAAAATGCACATTGATATCATTATTAAAAATCTTGCTCATTAAGGGAATCCCACTTGGTAGTTCTACCCAATACCGTAAAACTTCCTCTTCACATATACACACATTCTACAAAGCACGGTGTAAGAGTTAAATGATGGGATTTGCTCAGAGCACAGACAGATCACATCTTCCTTCGATCATTTCACAAACAGCTCTTGGAACTGTGTGCATACACTGCGTGTGTGGCAAGACCTCACACAAAGGAATTTGAATTCATATGGCTTTCCCAGTTTTCATATTGGTGGGCCAAATGCTCATCTCCTGAAATCTCCACCGGGCTGGGATTTTTGGATTAGCATTTTCTTCACTTAGATAAGGTGCTGAAGCCAGATAAATACAGAAATGTTTGTTACTTGGAGAGGAGTACAACTGCTATGGGTCTAACAAGATCTCATTTGGAACTTGATCTTACAGAAACACTTCCCATGCGGTCACATTTGCTGCATAAATACACTAGTGCCTGAAGTTCAGGAAGTTCAGTTAAAATGAATCAATCACCGTAATAACAAATTTAATTATGTTATCTGATAAAACACAACCACAAAGCAAAGTGATATCCACTTAACTTGTGTAGTCACAGCCCCTCTTTAAGCTCCATTTCCACCTTCGAGAGCACATGAAAGCAATCGCTTGGTTCACATGCAACTGCTGTATTTTGGTTTGTGTGTTGGGTTTTTTATAGTCTGAATGGTCCTACCAATTCAGCTTTGCAGAGTAACACGTGTAGGCAATTCTGAACTAATATCCTCACCTGCTCACACCAGGGGAGGACTCACACTGACCTCACATTTCATGTCACAGGGCAGTTCTTTCCCAGACATCCTGAATCAATGCTTGCAGATGTGTGCTGGCAAGGAAACACTCATATGTATGGTTTTCAACTCAGCCTTGTGTTTAGTAATGGAAACCAGAAAACCTCCCTCAGCTTTCAGTACGATAAAACATTTCTAGTCAATTCAGATATGGCTACAGAAATAGCCATGGTTGGGCTGGGTTGTAGTAAAAACAATGGTATTCAGATTACGTCCTTGTGTCTCTAGTATTTGTCTGAATCGAGCGCAAGTTCTAACTCAGGCGACTGATTTCCTTTGTTCCAATCAAGGTGAAGCTTTATTCACTCTACATCTTCCTTGCTTTGAGAGTTTGCTCTTTTCCCTGAACTAGGAAAGATGTCATGAATCAGGCTCCCAGAAGTCATGTAGTTTTCCCTAAGGAGCAAAAACAAAATAGTAAACAAGTCAGAAAACCAACGACAGACAAAGAACGAGAGTGGGCAAGTGCTTAGAGCTTGAGATCACCACAACAAGAGTGGGCAAGTGCTTAGAGCTTGAGATCATCACAATGTGTGGCAAGTCCCTAGAATTTTATTCATAAACACTTGACAGTTTACCCACATGTGAATCAACCCCAAATATCTCTGAAAAAAAAAAACCAACTCTGAAAAAGCTGCATCATTACCAACCACCATCAGTTGCTCAACAGCTTCTGCAGCCATGTGTTGCTGTCTAATTTGCTTCCCCCTCTGTAACAAGGTCACACTACAAAATGTCTTTTTTTGCACTCTGCTGGGAGCAATTAAGTCTTTATAGACAATCAGCTGATTACACAATTTTTAACAGAAATTGGTACTAAACATCTACGCACCATCTCAGTTCTGTGTAAGTGATACGCTACATTAGAATTCCATCGCTGAACCACATCCCAAAGCTCCGTGTCTACATGACTTTGTAATGCATCCAGGGATGGTGATTCGACCATTTCCCGTTAGTGGAAAGCTAAGTTTTTCCATTCCAAGCCAGAACTCAAACAGTTGGTCTGATGGTAGGGAAGTTGGAACTGGATGATCCTGTGGTCCCTTCTAACCCAGACTGACTGTATGACTTGGTGTGGGCGATCCTGCTGTGGCAGGGGGATTGGACTAGATGATCTTTTGAGGTCCCTTCCAATCCCTAATGATTCTATGAAAAGAAACCTTAGCCAGAGAGGTGTTTCTCTGGGTGTATCCACCTCTTCCACCCAAGCCTACAAGGTATCATGATGGCAAATACTAATGAGAGATTAACAATGACATGATTTACTTTTCACGATCACGAAAGGCTTTTCCTAATGACTGCACAAAACTCAACACATTCAAAGGAAGAGTAGTTATCAAGAGCTTTTTAACATGTGGATAGAGCTTTGGACTCAAATGGTCTTGAAGTCACACACTGCCAGACCACAGCAGGAAGCTCCTGTCCCCAACATCCTTTCCAGATCATTTGCTAGTAAATATAATCAGCGACGGGCCTGTGACCTGACTCAGTACTAGCATTTTGGTGCATTACACAAGCCACTTACAAAAGCAGCATTTTTAAGGTCAAAAAAATAAAATCTTGGTTTTATCCAACGCAGTGAAGTAAGATTTTTAATTAAAATCTGCTCCAATACATCTAAGAGCATTTCACACTCGTGCCATTTATATAGAAAACAAGCATCTGTAAACGACTCTGCTATTTTCAATTGCTACAAAAATAACTTAAATGCACCCTGCAATATGGAACAAAAAAGGTTTAATTACAGTACCTGAGTAGGCCGAGTGGTTTGTATCATATTTTGCCATTTGCCATATATCCTAGCAACCAAGTCTTTAACCTGCAAATTCAGATCGATTTGTTTAGCCGCTTATATTAGAAAACCCAAAATCAAAATCATACCCCTTGTCTCTCCTCCCACTCCAAACCCACAGAACTGCAGATAACCCAACACCCAAGGGTTTACTGGCAGTGAACAATCCTACAGCTGGCACAAAATATCAGCACCTCAACTCCAAACAGATGCCTGTAATTTGGGACTCTGAATTCAAAGTGTGTACTCCACACAAACACATTACAGACACATGACTCCACACGTTAAACGTTTGGAGTTGGCGTGTGAGCCTCTGGCTTCCCAACACCCACTTCATCCTTCACGTGAGTTAGCTCTGCAACACAAGTCTGAGAGCAGCTAGAAAAGGTGCCTGCAATCAGAAAAGCTAGCCACGCAGCACTGTCTGCTTCTGAAATGTATTTATTGTATGTCAAAGCTGTGCTTCTTCATAACCCATCCTAAGCAGGTCTGAATTCAAACCATTCAGAACTTTTTGCTTTATCTGCTTTGTTAAAGCCCAGCACCGGGGTGACGTCCTCTGGAAGTGACAAAAAAAAAAAGAGCACGATTTTCTACTTTCAGTGCAAAGGCAACAGAAACAAAAGTGAAAGTGATCCAAATACAAAAACTCCAGGCAAGAGTAATTAGCTTGTTAAAAATAGCTTGACTAATCTGTCTGCCTTTAAAAATGATTTTTAAAAGTCAATCTTCTGAAGGGGTAAGGATGCACACAACTGCCAACATTTAAAGCTGAAGACTCTTCAAAGCTGAGGTCACTTTACCACTGATGTGATCTGGTTTTCTGCAACAGCATGCAAAGCATGGCAGTGACAAAGTGAGGACTGTCATTACAGAGCCCCACAAAGCAAATGAAAAGCAATTACCCAAGCTTGATGCTACATCACAAAAATGTGGATTTATGCCAACAATGTAACTAGCACAATAATCTGAAAATAAAACAGACACATGCAAGATAAGCCTGGTTCTCTGTACCCTGCCCTGTGTGCAGCCTCTGCTCTTAAAAGTAGAATCAACAATCAGCAGCTGCAGGGAACCACACGTAACAAGTCTGTGGGTCTAAAAGTTGAGCTGACAGGCTAAAAGGAAGGCAAGCTCACATTTTATAGCTGTTAGGAGACCTGTTGTTGGCAGAAAGATTTTTTCAGAGCATTAAAATGGGTTATCTGTTTGTGGACACGCAAAAACATGATGCAGGCAGAGAAACCAGAAAAGAATCCCACAAAAACAAACCATGAGGAACTCCAGGCCCAGGATAAGGGAACACCACACTTCACAAACATCACACACCTCTCCCAACTTACATGTCTTACCTTAGATCGATAGAACAGGCTTGCATCTTCTCTGATATCACATTTTATGTACTTATCTAAGGCACCACAAAGCTTCAGTAAGTGTTGCTAAACAAAGACAAAAGTGTACAGCTCTTTAAATCCTTTCTTCAGTTACTATTTCAATCTAAAAACACCAATCAGTGTTTTGGTTTAAATTTTTATCAGAAATACACAGTAAGGAAGAGGGCAAAGAAAACAAGAGCCTCTAACAGTTGCTGGTAGGAACCAGGTCTAAGCCATACACTGCAAGTTTTGAAGTTCCTACTAGCTAATTTGTAAACCTTTTCTGTCCCCAAAGCAGCAAGCACAGTGTCACTCAGATCCTTTATCAGCAAAAAAGTCCTGAGGTTACAAGAGCTAAAAATAACCTTTATGGGGTAACGATGACTCCAGTAAATTTTTGCAAGAAGTGGCAGAGCAGGTAAATCACGATACAATTATTTTCTTTAACAGATACGGTTTTGTTCCAGATTGCATTGTGATTTTCTTTTTGCACCAAGTAGGAGACTGAGACACTTAAGCCCCAAAATACCACCAAACATTACAGCTTAGCTTCTCCCAAAGAGCTGATACGAAAAATCTCTTGGACACCAAAAGCAATTCCACAGAGCAGAAGGTACAGCCAACACCTTGCAGCAAGAACACTCGCAGCACGTGATCACAGGAATCTGAACGGAATTAATGAAAGGCTACGCAGAAGGTAGTACTTAACAGATGTTGACATCCTGGCACAAAGGAACCACCACAGAACTGAAGATACAGGCCTAGCTTTCACTTGCTGCATGGCTGCACTCCAGCACAGAAAATCATGATGTGTTTGAACATATCTGACTGGGTATTTTCAACGTGCTGTTTCTTATAGATTGAAAAATTTCAACCCTACTTCAAGAGGTTATAGAACCATTGGAACTTCAGGAGTTTCAGCACTGAGTAAACCTACAATTACTTTCTGAAAATGATTAACAAAAGAATCAGAGAATAGGTTTGGTTTGAAGACATTTTTAGGATCATGAAGTCAAACCTATTTTACAAAAGAAGTGTCTGCTGACCCACAGACTTCTGTTTTGAGGTAGTTCCATCTGCAGAGATGCAGGTTTTTTCCTGCAGTAAATGCAGAGAAAGCTTCCCTGCTTTACATTGCCCCAGAACAAAAGTTTCCCCAGTTCTGCTATACACTGATCTTCTATCACATATCCTTACCAAAATAAACTGTTTATCATGCAAACGGTCTTAAAATGTAAAGGTCTCGTCACTGAAGTTACTTACCCTTTGATTAGGATTCAAAACATCAAAGAAACTAGCTTCACTGACTAGATGAAGGAGGATGTAGATTAGGTAGTATGCCTGGAGATAAATCAGAAGTCAAAGCACAGTCTTAACTCTTCAATTTAGATACAGCACTACCTTTGCTTTCTAGAATAATTCCTCCAACAGTTGCATCATGTCTACACATTCACCTGAACAACAAATTTGAAGCACTACATCCACATAATGGAAAATACTTGCTAAGAGATTGCATGACAGACACCAGTAATGAAGCAAATATTCAGTTTTTGGATGGACAGAAATACTACATCTTTCTAACCCTTGTTTATGAGAAAAGGTTCATAAAATATTCATAAATCACTTTCTAAAGCCTGTAGGTGAAGGTCTGGCTCAGCATAGAGTCATAGAATCATTAGGGATTGTGTTGCAGTTTGATTGGAAGGGACCTCNCCTATGCTGAACTCTCTCCAGCAGCTCCACATCCCTCTTGAACTGAGGAGCCCACAACTGACACAATATTCCAGATGTGGTCTCAAGCTGGCACCAATTTAATCAGAAATGAGAGAGCATGGTCCTTTGATTACAGAAGACTGGACTAGAGACACGTGTGTGACTTAACCCATTCAGAACATCTCAATTTGTAAAATAGCCCCACACCGCTTCCCCATCACATGCTACTTCTTGACTATAATCAAAACTGAATGCCAATATTCTAATTATACAGTCGAGCAGCAATATAATAGAGTATATACAGCTCCATGTACAGAACTGTCCCCAGTTGACAGAAATCAAGGGAAACAATCTCAGAGTCAAGGAAGATGCATAAAAAGACAAATGCAAAACAGCACGATCACGCTACATACCTCAGGTTCTCGTTCTGTGTGAAGGTGCTCTCCACTGGCATTCTGCTGCTCCAGTCCTTCCCTCATCTTCTTTAGTATATCAGAAGGTTTCATGTATGTGACAAACTGATGCAGAAGAGACATCTGCATATACAAACATTAACAAATTGGACGGGCTTGGTAACATCAGAATATTGGAAACTAAGCGCTGCTGTATTATTTGTCCATTAAGACAAGAACATAACAGATTTTTCATTAAAATTCACATTTTCATGCTTTGGGTAATTTTTTAATTCACAAATTAAAGTGTTTGTATGTTGCTTCAATAAAAGATGTACCCTATGAAAATTTGAGTATTTTCGTGCACACAAAACAAAAACTGAAAGAAGTGCAGAGATCTTTGCAAAGTTCACGATGCACTTACAAGCTGCAGAACATCCAGGTCACAGGTACATTAAAAGACTTCTAATACTAATGTAAGAATTACTAACTAGTCATTCCACAAGGTTCTTGAAAATAACCTTGCAGTACTAAAACAATGATATACATGTTTTCTAAGCTTTAGACAGTATACATCACACACACAACACTCATCTGCAGTACCTGCTTGTCACTGTCATCAGGTATTCTGCAATGCCTTTTATCAAGAAGCTTTGAAATTATCACTAGGCTAAGATGTCTTCTTACTTGCCTGAAAAACAATTAAAAAATTTATTTCCCACATAATTTCTTAAATCCATGATGTTTTATACAAAGTATAAGAGGTCATGCCTGGCTTCCACAGAAGGACTCTTGCCTACAACTATTAAGTTGGATTTTCTGAATATAGGTGCTGTTAAACTAGTGAAGAGGCTAGCAAAATATAAGAACTCATCTCACTGCAGCTTCCCTTCCACACAAATAGACACTGCTGGACATTTGCCTCCAAGCCTGAAACTCAGGACCCAATTTGCTCTCCTTGCTCTGATATGTTGCAATTTATTCACTTCAAAGACACAGAACTCTTAACAGATTGACCTCAAAAGCAGGTATGAATCACCCAGAGAAAGCTTAATACCTATTGTACCCATCAGGCTTTTAAGTATAAACAAATAAATCAGCTGTTAATGATACAAATTAATTAGCAGTTAATGATAATACGGGTTTCTGATGTTACAGTGTCATTACCGTCCACGTATTATCCAGCTAGGCACCAGCTGGACTAGCCAAAGGAGATTATGGTGATGACTGGAGAGTTCACTCACGGCCAGGCAGAGCTCAGGCATCTTTAAAAGAACAACAGCAATAGCTAACTACTGAAGAACAGGCATAAAGGGCATTTGTTTTATTTGCAAATGAGTACATATCTATCCCCTAGAAACACAGGCAACACAAACCCTCAGAGGAACTGATCTCAAAAGAGATTACATGCATCAAGATATTTCTGCATCACACCCGTAGTTAAGGCTGCTAAATGCCATTTTACAGCAGGGTACTTGAGATCAGATTGGCTTTAATGACTTTTTATCAGCTTCACGCAATCATTTCTTCATTTTCTTTTAAAAGTATAGAAACATACAGCTCTTTCAGTAACTGTAAGATTAAATCCAATACAACAGTCTTGCTGCAGAAGGGGACAGGCAAGAGCATCACGTGACAAAAACCCTTCTCAGGATATTAACCGTCTCCTACATCTCTCACAAATTCACAGTTCCCATTTTGTTCCTAATACATTTTCAATCAGTAGTTTTCTAATATGTCAACCTTCAAAACAAGTTTATTGAATATTAAGTTGCAGTTTTATAAATCTAGTAAATTTATGGAGTTACCTTTGTATCCCAGTCTTTTATACTTATCAGAAGTTGTATGAAAAAGGACTGAAAATCCACCAAAGGAACTTGCTTTAGCTGTTTCTCCAAGCTTATTTTAAATAGCAACAGAAGCAGCAGAAGTATTTCTTGATCACTATATCCACCTTGAATTACTGTTATACAGAAATCTAGAAACTTTAAAAGAAATTAATAGCATTAACATCTAAAATTTGCTTCGCATTCTTGAAGCAAGATTAGAACCTAAGTTACAGTATCACAGTAATGATAAGGTTGGAAAAGACCTTAAAGACCATCCAGTCCAACCTAAATCCAAAAAAAACCCAGTAATCCTAATATCTAGATCATGCCACTCAGAACCCCGTGCAGCCTAGTTTTTCATCCTCGCATTAAAACATTCCTCAAATGATTGTTCTTGCAACACTTGCGTACCAATTTCTTCTCATCTCCTAGTAACTGCACTCAGTTGGCTCGGGTTTGTTCAGTACCTGCTGGAAGCTCATCTTTTGACCACGGCAATAGTCCTCAGACATTATGGGAGTAGGAAAGATCGTTCTCCATTGCACAGAATCCTCATCTCACTGAATGCAAGACTGAAAGACTTTCTAAATACACAGGTAGTACTGAAAACATAAGCGATTTTCCCCCACTCAAGTATTATCACACAGGTTGCTAACAATGTGGGAATGTAAGCTGGAACACAGAAGGTTCCACATCAACCTGAGAAGGAACTTCTTCCCAGTGAGGGTGACAGAGCACTGGAACAGGCTGCCCAGGGGGGTTGTGGAGTCTCCCTCACTGGAGATGTTTAAGACCCACCTGGATGTGTTCCTGTGTGACTTGGTCTAGGTGATCCTGCTGTGGCAGGGGGATTGGACTAGATGATCTTTCGAGGTCCCTTCCAATCCCTAATGATTCTATGATTCTATGAATGTGTACAAAGTGAGAACACATTAATCAAGAGATGCGTATTCTGTCCCTAGTGGAGATACACTAAGTGGCTCCTCTTGAATTAAGTGATTCTATAGTTCAAAATCTCTAAAAAAAGTTAGGAGGTTTTGACTACTTCCACAAGGAACTCTGAAATCAGTTACAAAGCCAGTATTTTCACTATACAACCTTTAATCACTGAGAACTAGCCTGTGAAGTGTGAGCACTCCTTTGGTCCATGGTGTTATGTGAAACAGAAAAAGGAACATTTTGCTTCCCAGGAGAGTCAGTCACAGGTCTGCCTGTTCTCCATGACCTCCCACCTCATTTACTTTGTGCTGCACAGACTAATCATACTGCTCTGAGACCTGCACTAACCTACTGAGGCAGCTTAAAAGCTGCAGAGCTAAAGGATCACAGAACACTAGGCATTGGAAGTGACCTCAAAAGATCATCTAGTTCAATCCCACCGCTATACCAGGATCACCTACATCAAGTCACATAGGAACATATCCAGGCAGGTTTTAAATGTGTCCAGAGGAGGAGACTCCACAACCCCCCTGGGCAGCCCCTTCCAGCACTCTGTCACCCTCACCGTGACAAAGTTCCTTCTCTTTTTTTATGTGGATTCTTATTTATGTGGAACCTGCTATGTTCTAGCTTACACCCATTGCTCCTTGTCCTATCATTAGATGACATTGAGAAGAGCCTGGCTCCATCATCCTCACACCCACCCTTCATATGCTTATAAACATTAATGAGGTCACCCCTCAGTCTCCTCTTCTCCAAGCTAAAGAGACCCAGCTCCCTCAGCCTTTCCTCATAGGGTAGGTGCTCCACTTCCTTCATCATCTTTGTGGCTTTGCACTGGACTCTCAAGCAGTTCCACATCCCTCTTGAACTGAGGGGCCCAGAACCAGACACAATACTCCAGATGTGGTCTCACCAGTGCAGAGTACAGGGGAAGAACCTCTCTCCATCTGCTAACCACCCCTCTTCTGATCCACCCCGGGATGCCATTAGCTTTCTTGGCCACAAGAGCACACTGCTGGCTCATAGTCATCCTGCTGGTCACCAGGACCCCCATTTCCCTTTCTCCTACACTGCTCTCCAACAGCTCAGTCCCCAACCTATACTGGTACCTGGGGTTGTTCTTGCCCAGATGCAAGACTCTACACTTACCCTTGTTATACTTCATTACATTGCTCTCTGCCCAGCTCTCCAGCCTGTCCAGGTCCTGCTGAATGGCAGAACAGCACACTGGGGTGTCAGTGACACCTCCCAGCTTTGTGTCATCAGCAAACTTGCTGACAGTGCTCCCTAATCCCTCATCCAATTGAGCCTGCAATAATTTCTGCTGAATGTGAAGCTGAAATCCTAGTATAGCATCTACTCATGAAACATATCCAGGACAAGGTTAAAACACAAACGGTTTGGCTAAAAACAAAGACACCCTCTCCCTCAGCACAACAACAAAAAAGAGAAAACCCCAACAAACACAAAACCCCCATCGCACTAACTGGAGTTCTCACCTTGATTACATTAAGTAAATTGTTTTCTGGCAGTCTGGAGAAGGCTGGACTGGCTCCTCTTGGCTGTTGCTGTCTGGCTGTTTCTTGCATATGGCTTCCAACAAAAGAGACAGTAATCTGAGTTACAAATCAGTGATTTAAAAGCCCACAAAGGTTTATTTGCCTAAAACTGAAGAAAAAAAAACCCTGCATGTTTCAAAATGCCTTCAATTCAAAACAACCCTCAGTTACCCAGCAAACAGCCATATCTATCTCACCTTGTAACCAATTGCTTACAATTCTGCCCAGCTATTTAGCCAACAATCCCTGTAAACTTCTGTTAGGAAGGTGCGGGACAAAGGACAATGTTCTGGTTCCTGACTCCTTACCCGGCAGGCACTGTTTAAAGTTCTAACTACTCTTACTAAGACCCAAGATGAGAATGCAATGAGTACAGCTTGATGGGAGGGAAGGGAAGTAAAGGAGAAGCTTCTGAGTCTACATTGTATGCACAAGAGTTGTTTTCCACGAGATCTAAGCAATACATATCAAAAGGAAAACACTTACAAAATATCACGTTCGCTAAAGCTGGGTTGAAGATGCTGCAGTGGAAAGAGAGATCTAAATGTAACACCCATATTGACTAAAACAGCTGACACATCAGCTAGTGAAGGAATCCATGGCCTAGACTGCTCATCATCAATGGAAGCTACAAGTAAAAGACATGAAAAGGATTAGTTTTAAATTTAGTTCATAGCACTGGTTCCTTTTAAGGAAAAGGTTCCTTTTAAACAAACTTCTAGCAGCTCTCACCTCAAGAGCTGGTACACTGAATGGTATGCTTTATTTTCAGAACAAGGCAGGAGGAGAGGTGGAAGTAGTCTCACACAGTATTTTAACATTAGAGAAGCATCTTGTGTATGTGATAGGTGAATAACAGTCTCCCTACTGGCCCTCATAGCAATCTTTCATCACAAAGAGCAGGCTAAGCAAGGAGGGAACATTTACTTTTACAAGAACACATACATTATCATTCCTTATAGGTACAGCTAGGAGTGTTACAGTGGGACTAGAAGTGGAACTAAGATTTGAAAACGGGCAAGATTTCTAGAACAAAGAATTCACTTTGATAGAAATAAGCAATGCTCCTGCACAAAACAGTTGATTTGTCTGATGACTTGCATCTGAAAATCCACAAACCACAGGACACTAAACTAGCAAGGCAACACCAAACTACATGCAGTGTTTTCTAAATGAAAACAGAAGGCACAACTCTGTATTCTGGTCAGTTTTATGCCAGACTTAGGTTTTTAAGAAAAAAAGAAAGAATATAATGGAACACAACACTCAAGACACTGCAGGTTCAGATCTCAGTACTCAATTCAGTAAAAGAACAATAAAGACACATCCTTAGTTAAGCACCGGAACAGAACGTCTCACTAGTTTAAAGACACCACAGTGGGCAATTCTGAAGTGATTCAACAGCTTTCCAGGAGCAACTTTAGACTGACCATGGAGCAGGATCAAACAGAGATCTACTGGGATCTCTCCAAGCCTTAATTCTTCAAATGTTCACTTATAAGGCTGAACTGTTCATTTATAATCAAGTGTAATGGCAGCAAAGCACAAAATAAAGGAGACTACAGTGGCTCTCATAGCAGCTCAGCAACTGATTTCAAACAAGATGCAAAGTACAGGGTATAATTGGGAGGATGGACTCAAGTAAATACTTCAAGAGAGCTGCATTACTTCAACAAAGTTAACTGGAAGGCTTAAATTAATTTGTGACTTTCGATGAATCCAAATAATGTGAAGACACTGAGAATGTACAAAAACTTGCACTGGAGAAGTATTTGAACACAGATGAAGGAAGACGAAACATACAAGATGGATGCAGCAGTGGGAGTTGAAGCAGATGCTTCAAATTGTTTTTGTGCAGGTGAAGGATTCCTTTCAATTTACCTGGAAAGTACATGACAGTGCCACACCTGGGAATAACCATGTGAAAAACTGCTAGTCCCTAAGCTATGAAATCAATGTCTGCATCTTCCAAAGAAAGAGACAGAGCAAGCTTTTGAGCAGACTGGGGTCCTCTCAGGTCCACTGTATTTGTGAAATAACAAATGTAAGTTTAAAAGGCTCTGTACCAGATGCACTTCTTTGCAAACACATGCCAGGACCACATCCTGTGGTACAGCTTGCACATTCTCAGAGAAGGGCAACTGCTAGCATTTGTGCATTGCATAACTAACTGAGGAGCCAGATTCATGCCAGAATCTCAAACAGAGCTAGTGTCTTTTATTTCCTCCCCAGTGTCTTTCTATAGGAAACAGAAGAGAAATGCCTTCAGTTCAGGTGGTAATTTTTCCATCCTTCAAATACTTACCATTTTTTAGTGTTATCTCCATCAATCTGTCTAAAATCTGGGCCGAAACACAACAATCAGGATGAACAGACATCATCTGAGGACAGAACAGAAGCCACATGTCAAACAACAAGTTCCAGGACAGCAGCGGTTGAAAAGAATTGAAAAGAAAGAAAAAGAACAAAAAACCAAACCTAAACCAACTCTAATTCAAAATACACAACAGAGAACAGAATATTGTGAATACTGATTATTTCAAGCAGTGCACAGATGCTACAAATAGTTTAAAATAACTATTTGCAGTATCAGAAAGCTGTAAGGCCCTGTTGAAGCTTTTGGTTCTAAGCAGGTAAGAGAATGGAAAGTCTGATATATCCCTTTGGAATGTATTTGCATCTGCAATCAAATTGAACTCTAGGAGCAGGGGCAACAGACTGAATTACCACCTTTTTGCATTCATGGCCAAGTTGAACACACACAATACTAAACAGAAACTAGGGCTTGTTGTTTTTCATAGAAGTCTTAATTATAAAAATGTGACTACAAAGTACAGTTCAGGAGCCCTGGACTTGACTAACCCATCAAAAAAACCCTTATTGTGATCCCCTGAAGTGCTGGACAATTTCTGACTCTGTAAGGAAGCTGAATGGGCTCACACTTCCTCCTTATTAGAGGAATACCAGGGCTCACAGAAGGGATGCAAGGCTGGAGGGAAGGACATGGAAAGCAAAACACTTCCCTTTAGGCCAAAGCACAAAGCCAGTCAACAGACCCAGACTGTGATTTCCCAGGGGTCCAGCTTTCTTTTTTCTTTCAGGAGCAGCTAGAATGTGGCAAATTAACAACAGAAAGAAGATTGGAAAGGGGCATTTTTGCAAGTAAGAGAACAATGTAAATTCCTGGGGATTTAGAAACTGACACAGCCATCTAGAAAGCAGCCAGCCACCAACATTTCCCTGAGCAGTATCGTGTATCAACCTTTTCAAAAGAAAAATTGTCAGATACTGCAGGTGTAGAAATTAAATACTTGTGACTTGGTCCACACTACTATGTCCAGAAGTATTCTCACGTAGCATGCACTCTGCCCTTTTCAAATACAAGTGAAGACAGATGCAGGTATGCATGTTTGCAGTCACTCAGTGGGGAGAAAAAGCTGCTCCTAAGTGTTTTACCCCCAATGACAACATATCTCAGACTGGAGAACAAATCAGAAACCAGAAAGAGTTTTTTAAATTTAAAAGCTGTTAACTTAATCTAACAAATTTGCACATTTATTCTGATTATTCCTGCTGCAACTGGCTTCCAGGAAGAATATTATACCTGGAAAGACTGCATGAGTAGTACGGTCTTACCTGGAAAAGCCACTTTTGAATTGGTATGGGACACGAGACACTACTAGCAGAACTCAGAAAACCATTAATAGCTAGAAAAAGCTGCTGTGTTACACCAGAACTGTAAGACAAAGCAGGGATGGGGGAAAAGGAGAAAAAAACTAAAAATCAATTGGTGGTGGAATCGTCGTTTTCACAAAACCCTAAGAACTTCCCCACCCCAGAGATTACCATCAACAGCTAACAAAGACCTGAACATCAAAACATATGTAATTATTATGCTTTTACCTAAAATATTAAATTAATATACAATTACAGAATCACTACGGATTGGAAGGGACCTTGAAAGATCATCTAGTCCAATCTGCCTGCAACAGCAGGATCACCTAGACCAAGTCACACAGGAACACCTCCAGGCAGGCCTTGAACATCTCCAGTGAAGGAGACTCCACATCACCCTGGGCAGCCTGTTCCAGTGCTCTGTCACCCTCACTGGGAAGAAGTTCCTTCTCAGGTTGATGTGGAACCTTCTATGTTCCAGCTTACAACCACTGCCTCTCGTCCTATCACTAAATGATATATAAATTATTATGTATATAAATTATTATATAGATATTATTATACTTAATAATAATTAAAGCTTTTGCATTATTTAGAACAACTAACTTTATGTCCAGAACACAGTACATAATTTGAAAAACGTTTGGGTGACTAGAGTAACAGCATCAAACAAACATTATTTGCACTACTGTACCAAGTACCATTACGCCTGATACACAAACAGGCTGCTACGGCCAGTGAGACCAGTGAATAATATTTTTTTTACCATCTTTTGACCTTTGACATTACTTTTAGAAGAGAAAAAAACCTTTGTTTGAAATTTTTTAAATAATGTCTTAATGGAGAGTCTGGAGATAAACTAAAGCAATTAAAATCAAACAGTCTGATCTCACTGTGCACATTTGTGAAGTGCAAAAAGTAGCTGCTGGAAGAACAGAAAATATGTATTTTTATTATTGACTTATTTTAGCTTTAGTTTCCTTTAGAAAGTCAGGTACCTCACAAGCAGCTAAATAGACAATATCCAATTTCCAGTATTTAGTCTCCTCTGTAAATTAGCTCTTTTGAGACATCTGTGTCCTCATTTCATCCCTTTAACTGTGTGAGGGGGTACTTCATCAACATGGCTCTTATCTCCTGCACTCTGCTTCTGAGCTAAGGATGCAACAATAACACCTACAGGTGTGGTCTCTGCATCCTGCTCAATACGGATTGAGGGGAAACAGATAACAGTACAATAGCCAAGGGGTGACTTGAGCAATAAGCTCAAGGCAGGTTTGGTATGTAGCTTTGGCTATGAGTCAATCGTCTTACCTCCATAAATAGCGGGCAGCCCAGGAGCCCTTTGGGCTCTCACGAATGACAGCTGGCTGCTAGAACCTTCTCTTGGGCAGGGACCCCTAACCAGGAGAATTCTGTAAGAGGCCGAGATGTTCCTTGCCACAGCAGATCCTTGGTAAGCGGCCAATAGCTACAAACACTTTGCAGCTTCATTAAGGACATCTTAAAGACTGTCTTTTGACAGCCTTGTCCAACCCTGTTCTCCATGCAGTAAACAATCCAGTGTACCTTGCCATCAAATCTTGTTAGAAAGTCACATTTACTGGTCAAACTTCGTTAAATCAGCGTTTTGTATCAACAAATATGTCATTACTTCTCTCTTGTGAGTGAGATGTATAAATCCATTCACTACAACCTATCTAACCAAACAAGTTGCTTGGAAGTCATCCATGTGCCAACTGGACAGCCGGTACATGCCAGCTGTACCAACCAGGCAAAGTGTATTAAGCAATTAAATCATAATTGTCTTCTACAAGGGCTGATTCACTTAATTCTCATTCCTCCAGTCACTGATTTACAAGATACTTTTAAAGTTTATTTTTGTGATCCTTAAAACAATACTAATAGGGAGGCCTGAAGCCAAAGAAGTGTTATCGCAAACATCACTTCAAGAGGAGAAGCTATGCGCCTCCTCTTCACATGTATGTGCCACCCACAGCAGTACATACATGTGACTACAGAAGCCTTTAAGATAAAATTAATGCTCTTATTCCCTGATAGGATAAAATGTCAACTGAAACGACCAGGATTTGCACGTCTGTATTAGGCAAGGACTTGTCCAGTTAACCAGCAGCATGGCAGCCTCAGAGTACGAATTGCTATGAGTAACAGAACAGTTGCTTATGCTTACACACAGACCAGACACACTGCCAGCTCAGTGACTGAACCTAACAGATGTCAGAAACCATGACCTTCTGTAATCTTCATTAGGTGGAGCCCTGCGTCCCAGGCCCATTCAAGATGAAAAGTCTTCCTGGAAGTCTTTCAGCAGACGTAACACAACATTCCATTGGTCATGAACCAGTTTATCACAAAGATCCTCTTTCTATCTTGAGACAGTTAGGCTTTTGTTCACTATAACCTTTCACTTCTGCATTTGTCTTCCACAAACCAGTCAGATCATCAGTGCAGCCAAACACAGCAGAAGGCCAGATGAGGCCAGAACACCTGTTATTTCTCCTTATGTCTCATGTAGGATATTTTCCTACCCTGAGTGACTGATTCCATGGCTTCTCCAGTCAGGTGAGCCTGCTCTGGCAGGGGGATTGGACTAGATGATCTTTCGAGGTCCCTTCCAATCCCTTATGATTCTATGATTCTAACTGCAGAGGAGGAAATAAGACAGTTTCAAGTAACCACTGTTATTGTAAAGCTAAACCAGAAAGGAAAATTCCAGGGAAAGGGCATCAGTCTTGCCTATTCAGAGGTCATATGCAAGCAAGATCCTGTTTCATCTTAAAAACTTCTAACATTGAAGAAAATCCTACAAGTAAACATGATTGAATGAAGTATATTCTTACCTAAGGAGGAGCTTTTCTGTGGGATTTTGAGGGATGAAGTAAAAATTCCTCAAGTCAAGGTCATGTTGATTGAAGATTCTCCCAGAGGTTGATAAATCAAATATATCTTCTCCAGGGTGGTAGTCAGGTATGGCATGAGTTGTTACTGAAAATCTCTTTATAAACTCCCTGCAAAATTCCAAACTGCTTTATGAGAAAGCTGAATTGTTAAAATAACACCCAAGAAAATCACCCAACCCCAAAAGATGATAAAGACAGCATATTAAGAGTGCTAACAACAAATGACAGAAAGATATACTAGGTAAAAAAAGGCTAGAAAAACAAAGAACTAAGTAGAGTTGGATTTGAAGTTGTATGGACCTGTGTTCTTCTGAGAGATCTTCATTTGCATTGGCATTCTCCTCATCATCGCCGTCTGAAAAATCAGTTTCACCCCCTTGTTTGTCTTCCTGTAACCGCTTTTCTAGTTCATCTGTCCTGAAATGGAAGTAGTATCAGAACATACCACCACTTGGTGCTAGTATTTACAACAGAACTTAACCTCTGAATGCAACCCCAGGAGTCAGTAGCCAATTATGTATGGCAAAAACATGCAATGACATAGCATCTCTGTAAAAAACTAGCAGCTAGCTATTCCAGGAGATTAAGTGGATGTTTTCTAAAACCTTATGGATTTCCAGTAGCACAATGAATCACTAGTTCATCAGAGACAAATACACTCAACCAACTTGCAAGCAAATTTTTTTTGTAATTGCCTGAAGCCGTTTATATTTCAGTATAATTTTTAATGCCATACACGTTTTATTTGTTAAACAGTATTAGTTATAGGAGCAGATAGTCAGCCCATAGTTACTTGGGTCAGACTGTTATACCAACAGTCTACTCAACTTTGGAAACCAAAACTGAGCGACAAGTGCCTTTGAATAAAACAGTACAGTTTACAGAAATATTTCTGTTTCACGCTGGACCAGCAGCTGCCAGCTGACTCAGTGATCTGTAATGGAGGCATCAGTAAATTTAGTCTGGCTCTAGACACATGTATCACAAATCACTCATCATTGCTTTGAAGGAGCCTGTCATTCAGCTTTTACAGTTTAGCCACAGTTGTAGGTCTCATCATATATATGTTAGTGGTATCTACAGGCAAAGCTTAGCTTGCAGAGATGAAGCAAATCTAAGCTTCCTACAACTCCATCCCAAACTTTTCACAGCAGCTTTAAGAGACACACCTTTTAGATTCTTCTTTCTCCTTCAAGAGATGTTCCAAGCTATTCACATATGACACCTGGCTATCAACAGGGGGCTTTGAAAGCTGTAAATGAAGAATATCACAAGCTATTAATTCATTTTTAGACAAATATCAAAATAGAAAATATTCCCAATTTTAATTATATTTTTACTTAATGATAAAAATCTCAAAGGAGACCCTGAAAAACAGGACAATTACTGGTTCAGGTTTTTCAGTCCCTCGACAGTTTTACGTAATGTTCAGTCACTGATTTAGAAATAACCATACTTGCACAACAGATCTGAGCAGCAAAGTAAGTCTCTGCTTTTCTCTCCAGGGCTCACCTCCAGTTAGTCTTCACAAAATGCATTAGCAGCAGAAGCCTTTAACTTCACAACTTCACTACTATCATCAAGACCCTGGGAATCCTCGTTTTCATGCAAGAGGGAAGAAACTCCAAGAATTACCTGGCATCTCTATTACTTCAGAAGTCCATAGAGGGCAAAGCACCAGTGTCTGCTAAAATTACCCTCAAAAATCAGACAAAAATTTCCAATCAAAATCCTAACACAACATCGAACTAACAAGCTAATAAAAAGAATCACAGAATTTCTCTGGTTGCAAAAGACCCTTGGGATCATCAAGTCCAACCATCTGCCCTACCTCACAAGTTCACCCCTAAAGCATACCCCTTAACACCTCATCCAAACAGTCTTTAAAACACATCCAGGGATGGCAACTCAACCACCTCCCTGGGAAGTCTGGCACTTGGCCTTACTGAAGCTCCTGCCATTAACATTGGCCCATTGCTCCAATCTATCCAAGTCTCTCTGAAGAGCCTCCCTACCCTCTGGCAGATGAACACTCCCACCTAACTTGGTGTCATTTGCAAACTTACTAATGATACACTTTGTCTTTATCGAGATCATCAATAAAGATGTTAAACAGAGATGGTCCCAACATTGAGCCCTGAGGCACAGCACTTGTGACAGGCCATCAGCTGGATTTAACTCCATTAACCACCACTCTTTGGGTCCATCCATTCAACCAGTGTTTTATCCAGCAGATTTGTCCAAGCCATGAGCAGCCAGCTTATCAAGGAGAATTCTACAGGGAACAGTGTCAAAGGCTTTTTGAAAGTCCAGGTAAACAATATCCACAGCTCCTTCATCCAATAGTTGGGTCATCCTGTCACAGAAGGAGATCAGGTTCGTCAGGCAGGACTTGCCTTTAATAAACCCATGTTGACTGGGCCTGATCCCCTTGTTGTCCTGTATACCTTTACTTATCCCACAAGATCTTCCCTGTTCACAAGAAGCAGGTCCAAGAGGGCATCTTCCCTGGTTGGCTCCCTCGCCAGTTGTGTCACGAGGTTATCTTCCACACACTCCAAGAACCTTTAGGACTGTTCTCTTTCTGCTGTGTTATATTTCCAGCAGAATACTATAAAACGAAGCGGCACGTAAAGTCTTAAATCACCAGCAAAGTTAGTTTTTCAGTAGCAAGTGTTTTATTCCATCAGCAGCACATCTGAAGTGTTTTACAGCCACAGTTTAGTTCCTTAGACAATTGTGCCCCTCAATCACCACTTTCTTGAATTGCGAGGCTCTTGCTAGTGACAAGGCTTCTTCCTATGACCTCAATTACAGAACACAGTTCAGTAAAAGTGTATCTTCTCATTAGTGATTTTCTACTACCCAAAGGTAACAAAAGTTAAATAACTTAGTGCCCACTTGCTAACAAAAAAGCCAATTAATACAATGTTAATTATGGGATTCAGAGAGATCTTTCATTTGTAACAACAGCATGTCTTTACATGGGAAATCTTGTGGGAATGCTGAAGACCTCAACCTACTCTGTACCTGGTGATTATGTCTAAAATAAATTCAGCACAACTGAAGAACCAGGATTTTATTCCTATATGCACATATGCCCCTTCTCAGAGAGGAGAGAGCTAGTACATGGCAAAAAAGCATGGTCATGGAAATTCTGGGGCAGTTCTTAACTCTTTGATCTTACTTGGCTATTAATTATGCACAAATAGGACAGGCCAAATGTTGTGGTCATGCACATGTTCCACAAATGTTTGATTTAGGCCATGTCTTTATCAGTCTCAACCATTAATTACACAGACATGAGGGTAACCATTGTGGAAAATGTATGTAGCCACAGAAGTCTGATCTACCACGTACCTGCATAATGAATCCTGAGGGCAGACAAAAAAATTATGGCTGTTGTCCTGATTTGAACTAGAACAGAACAAATTCTGTTCAGTGATTTAACTTCAGAGACTGAACTGAAAAGTAAACACATTTGTGCACACTATCTGCTTCTACAAGAGATAACACTTGAGGTTTACAGTTACTGCCAAAGGCTGGGTTACAGAAAGACTCCTGCTTATACCTGCTGCTATGGAGACCAAGGTCAGTGCTGAATCCTCTGTACCATGTTGAAATGCAGTAAGTGAGAGGCTGCATCTGTGGAGCAGACAGGAGAGCAGACAGGACCCTACACTGACCAACAAGCTGGTTCCACCCCATATGTGCCATATTCAGCGTAATTCTGAAGGACCACAAGGGCCTGCTTCTCTTCTTCAACAGCCACTGTCTGAGAAGGTCTGTCTGTTTTGGACAATCCAAATTAATGCATTCCTGAATCTAGTTCAGAATCTAGCTTCTGCATCTGTTTTTCATCTACTGCAGAGTCCAGTATGTGGTTTCCCCAGTGCCTGGTCACAGCGTCAGTGGTGACAGTGACTTAACTGCCCTTAGGGAGAGTGGGTTTGCTATTGGTTTTGGATATATTTAATTTCATTATTATTTTCATTAAAGCCATTTTAATTTTCTTTTCCAATTCATTAATCTCTCTGCCTTATTCCTTTTCTCTTCTCCTTTGGGAAGGCAGCAGGGTTAATAGAGTGGCTGTCATTCACCTAGCAGCCTCAAACCCTGATGGCCTTTCAGCATCTACCTATGGAGATAGGAACTCCGTCAACAAACTAATTCACAGATTGTAAAAAAGAAGGACCAAAGCATTTATAGAGGTGTTTGTTTTCTACAGTGAAGAACACTGGTGGGCTGACCCCAGCCAGCAGCTGAGCACTACAGCTTGTTCATGACCCACCCGGTGGTGTTGGGGAGTGAGTAACAATAAGAGCAAGAAACCTCATAGGTGAAGACACAGTTTAATAAGTGAAGGAAGAGGAGATAAGGGAGAAAAGAAAAAGCAATGCAAAAGCAATCATGTAGCACCTCCTAGAAGCATGATCAGCTAGATTCCAAGTAATGACTACATGCTTCGTTCTGAGGCAGTGTGGCCTAGATTTTCGGGTAGTGAGGTGGATTGTGAACTGGCTACAGGGTAGAAGTCAGAGAGTGGTGGTCAATGGGACAGAGTCTAGTTGGAGGCCTGTATCTAGTGGAGTGCCCCAGGGATCGGTGCTGGGACCGGTCCTGTTCAATCTATTCATTGATGACTTGGATGAGGGATTGGCATGCACTATCAGCAAGTTTGCTGATGACACAGAGCTGGGTGGTGTCGCCGACACCCCTGCAGACTGTGCTGCCATTCAGCGAGATCTGGACAGGCTGGAGAGCTGGGCTGAGAGAAATCTAATGAGCTATAACAAGAGTAAGTGCAGAGTGTTGCATCTGGGCAAGAACAACCCCAGGTACCAGTATAGGCTGGGGACTGACCAGTTGGAGTGTAGTGTAGGGGAAAGGGACTTGGGGGTCCTGGTGGACAACAAGA